>JBBPDH010000017.1:12787078-12805901 GCA_037974565.1 Clupeocharax schoutedeni | reverse complement strand
CCTGTGTGTGTGTGCGTTTGCCTGTGTGTGTGTGCGTTTGCATGTGTGTGTGTGTGCGTTTGCCTGTGTGTGTGTGCGCGTTTGCCTGTGTGTGTGTGCGCGTTTGCCTGTGTGTTTCTTTTTGCCTGTGTGTGTGTTTGCCTGTGTGTGTGCGTTTGCCTGTGTGTGTGCGTTTGCCTGTGCGTTTTTGGGGGAGGTGAGGGATATAGAGTCCAAATGGGCCATATTCCGCTCCTCCATTGTACAGGCGGCTGACATCTGTGGCCGTAAGGTGGTTGGTGCCTGTCGTGGCGGTAATCCCCGTACC
Source organism: Clupeocharax schoutedeni (assembly GCA_037974565.1). Taxonomy (NCBI): domain Eukaryota; kingdom Metazoa; phylum Chordata; class Actinopteri; order Characiformes; family Alestidae; genus Clupeocharax; species Clupeocharax schoutedeni. The sequence goes on along the minus strand of JBBPDH010000017.1, from coordinate 12,805,594 downwards.
CGCTGATGGACACCGGCCGTAAGGGATGCCGTCAAGCTGAAGAAGGAGTCCTATCAGACCTTTTTGGCCTGTGGAAGTCTGGAGGCAGCTGACAGGTACCGGCAGGCCAAGCGGAACGCAGCTACGGCGGTCACTAAGGCAAAAACTCGGGTGTGGGAGGAGTTTGGAGAGGCCATGGAGAATGACTTCCGGACAGCTCAGAGGAAATTCTGGTCCACCATCCGGCCTCTCAGGAAGGAGAAGCAGTGCAGCGTCAACACTGTATATGGTGGGGACGGGCACTGCTGACTTCAACTCGGAACGTTGTGGGGCGGTGGAAGGTATACTTCGAAGACCTCCTCAATCTCACCAACACGCCTCCCATTATGGAAGCAGAGTAACATGGGTGTGGACTCTCCCATCACCGAGGCTGAAGTTACAGAGGTGGTTAAAAAGCTCCTCTGTGGCAAGGCCCCGGGGGTGGATGAGATTCGCCCAGAGTTCCTTAAGGCTCTGGATGTTGTGGGGATGTTGTGTCTTGGTTGACACGCATCTGCAATATCGCATGGACATTGGGGGCAGTGCCTCTGGATTGGCAGACTGGGGTGGTGGTCCCCCTCTTTAAGAAAGGAGGATTGGAGGGTATGTTTCAACTATAGGGAGATCACACTCCTCAGCCTCCCTGGGAAGGTTTATTCAGGGGTACTGGAGATGAGGGTATGTCGGATAGTTGAGTCTCGGTTCCAGGAGGAGTCTGTGTGTGTGTGTGTGTGTGTGTGTGTGTCTCTGTGTGTGTGTCTCTGTGTGTGTGTCTGTGTGTGTCTGTGTGTGTCTGTGTGTGTGTCTGTGTATGCGTGCAGATGTTCGGGTGACCCTGGTCAAATTGACTCGAATTAAAAAGATTTAATGCACAATAAACAAAACATGTCATTTGACCAGGGGTCTTTAAACTTTAAAGGCGGGGCAGTGTGTATCTGTATGTTTTGTGTGTGTGTGTGTTATTGTATGCATTAATATTTCAGTGTTTATCAGTAATATAAATGTGACTAGTTAATGAGACAGTGTCGTGGGTAACGTCTCAATAAAGGCTACAGTCTCCTTCATTTTCCCAGAGAGAAAAGTCTTCAGCAGTTCCATGTCTGAAGCAGATAACTGGTGTCTTCAGGTTTTCAGGTTGTCTGACATTGCTGAGAAATTCCTCACACACTGAAAGGGTTTTTAAGATTCAAGACGTGTGTGTTTTAATGCCTGGCCACCGGACTGTGGTGAGGAATGTTCTGATAATAAAGGGAGGGGGCTGCTCTCTCTCTCTCTCTGGCTGTAATTTCATCAGCGTCCAGCCCAGGTTTTGGATCTTATTAAAACGCCGCTGCACTGTCACACACCTCGCTCCCCTTGTTCAATCACGGCGGCTGCAAACTTGTTTAAATCCAAATGAGTTTCCGGAGAGGAATATGCCCGATGTCATTTGCGTTTCCCCTATATTCCTGATTTATGAGAATCGGGCGCAGAAAACACCCTGGACCTCCAGATCCTTGCCTGATATTTAAAAATTAATTAACCCCCGACTGCGGCATGGTTAGTTTTTCTACCTGCTGTCCGTCAATCTTCGCCGTTCTCTTTCTCTCCAGTCTTCCTCTCCAACTGAAAGTTTTCGGCTGTTCCTGCGCTGCGTTTTGCTTAATCGATGCACTCGAGGGCTTCAAAAAAAGCTTTAAATACCGAACAGACCAAATGGAATGAAAAATTAAGAAGACTCTTAACATTTAAATTGCATAAAGTGGAATTGTACCTTTTCTATGATTCCTGCATAATTAAATTAAAATAATTGTTAGGAAAAACTGAAGGTGAAAACATTGAGAGCAGTTGGAGGAAAAAGTTACAGCACCGGTGAATGGGGCCACACCTCTTAAAGCCTCTAAAAGCTACTTCAAGTAACGTTAGTGCACAGAATGGTTATGAATACTTTATCTGATGTCTGATGTTTGATATGAAGCTGAGGTCTTTTTTTAAACACATTTGATGCAGAGGGGAACGTGCAGGGTGAAATAAGGTAAGCAAGTGGTGTAACTTTGAGGAAGAATTCTCCTCCTTTTTTCCGCCCCTTGTGTAACAATGAGGCCAAATTCTTTACTGAGTGACTTGTGTCATCCTGGTCATTGCACTTTTTGATGGTATAAAAACAAAACTCTGTACATTTACATTTATGGCATTTAGCAGACTCTTTTATCCAAAGCGACTTCCATTCCCTACCTACAGGGGTCAGTCTCCCTGGAGCAACTTGGGGTTAAGGGTCTTGCTCAGGGACCCAGTGGTGGTTTGCTGAAGGCAGGATTCGAACCCATGACCTCTTGGTCTGGAGGCAAGTATCCTACCCACTGAGCTGTAGTCCCAGTTTTCTTTTCCCCTAACTGTGTGTAAGTTCATGCCCCACAGTAATTTGACATTTTGCTCTTAGGGGTCATTTTCTCCTGCCCGAAGAGGGTCGATTTTTAAGAGTTACTATTTTGCGTTTATTGTCATTTCATATGCAAAAGTGTAGGTTCACTGCTCGTTCTGTAAATAAATAAAACAGGAATAGTTATATGGCCACCCCTGGTTTCTATCACCACTACTGTAAAGAAATCCGAGTTGGCAGTCGGTTTAACTACACTACATCATTTCACATCAAGCCAGTCAGAATGACTTTGTTTACATCTCAACTTCTTAGTTGTGTAGGAAAAATCCCCAAGGGGCCCATTTATAGACCCTCAGTGCAGTCCCTCGCCCTCATTTTCCAAGTGAGTCATAGTTACTGATAAACACACTTTATAATCAGTTTAATGTGTCTGTCTCCAGAGTCTTTGCTTGTTGAGTTGCAGATTTGCTGCTCTGATAAGCTACGAACTGCTTCAGTAGGTTTCTTTAATATGATTGAACCTCAAGTTGCTGATCCACCTTTGAGAAGAATTTTGAGAGATGTAATTCACTTCATTCATCCTTTTATACTTTGAAACTTAGCATCGAGCACTTTAGCTTAGCTTGGTTGTTTTTTTGCTCTGTGTGTTGCATCTCTAGAAGCAAGTGGGTCAGATTTGTACAAATCGAGGCAATTTCCCCTTCGGGCGATGTTTTTTTGTTGTTGTTGGGGTTTTTTTCTACTCATTGGTTTAGGTGCAGCAAGAAATCCTTGTAGCAGTAATTTTAACATTCCTCCGTGCTGAATTACAACTAGTAAATGATCAAAGAGTTATTTCGACATGCGCTTAGTATTCGTTAGGTGATTTTTCCTTCTCCTCGATGCGCGCAAGCCTCCTTTGAATAGATATTGGTTTTGATGTGAGTATGCAATTAGCTCCAGATATGAAAAGCTTGCAAGTGCGCTGTTGGCTGAAGTGGAGGGCTGCTCCTGTGGGCCTGTTTTAGCCGTTAAGCAAACGACCGCCATGTGCACGATGTTGGTTTTTCAGATGTGCTGCAGTGGGAGCGCATAGAGGAACAGGAGAGCGGCTGTTTGGTGGAATTAGACTGCAGAAGTGCTCAGCTGCAGCTCTTTTAGTAATCTGCAGTTTTGCCATTTTAACTCCGTTGGAAACTAATACACTTTGGTTGGACTGATAAAGGTGAAGGTTGTGTGGTTTAGACCTTGTGATAAAAGCATTGGGGATTTTGTGAGGTATGTACATCACTTGACTTTGGGAAACAAACAGAAGAAAACTGGACTGTCCTACACAACCAATAAAATTACTCTAATTTTGTAACCTTTTACAAAAGATAACTGTTAAAGTGAAAGACCAAAAATTTCAGGAAACAGAATCAGACAACTGTTCCAACTTACTTATGCAATGACTGCACAGACACACAGAAACACAAAAACAAGAAGAATATAGAACAAGGTCAAAATGTAAATTTAGGTTTAGAAAATGTTTACTAAATACACAGGATTTTGGAGTTTCTGTGAGAATTTGTCCTCATTTATTCTGTAGAGCATTTATGAGATCAGGCACTGGTATTGGACAAGAAGGTCTGGCTCACAATCTCATCCCAAAGGTGTTGGATGGGGTTGAGGTCAGAGGGCTCTGTGTGGGCCAGTAAAGTTCTTTCACACCAAACTCATCCAACCATGTCTTTATGGACCTTTTTTGTGCACTGGGGCACAGTCAGACTGCAATAGAAAGGCCTTCCCCACATACTGTGTGCACAAAGTTGAAAGCTTGTTGTCCAAAATGTCTTGGTTTGCTGAAGAATTAAGATTTAGCCCTACACTGGAAGTAAGGGGCGTAGCCCAAACCCTAAAAATAAACTGGTATCCCAATACTTTTGTTCAAAAAGTGTATACGTGGATATGCACTGATGATATTCACTGTGTCTACAATTATTGTCCGTTTTTCTGAGCTCCAGCTACCATAGCAGGCATTATTGGATGTGAGGGTCAATCTCAGCACAGCAGAGACAGCAGAGCAGTGGTGGCGTGCGCGCGCGCGTGCGTGTGTGTGTGTGTGTGTGTGTGTGCACGCGCACCATCCTTTAGGTGTAGAGTCAGTTTGTGCTCGTCATCCTCTGGTTCATAGTTTCTGACCACAGGTGCACTGTTGGCTGTCTGACCACAGGTGCACTGTTGAAAATGGTGGACCATTTTCAGACCAGCAGTGACTCAGAGGTGTTTCAAAAGTCCAACATCTTTGCTGTGTGATATACACACACACACACACACACACACACACACACACACAATCTCTAACATGCCACTACCATGTCAGTGTCACTGCAGTGCTGAGAATAATCAGCCTTCCAAGTAACACCTGCTCACTGGTCCTGTAGGGGTCCTGACCATTGGAGAACCGTGTAAAAGGCGACCAAAAAATGATGCAAAGACGCAGATGGGATACTGGGTGTGATTGTAATTCGAAGAGTACCTATATAGTAAGTATAGGTGAAAAATAGGGTGTCAATAAGTGGACATGCAATATAGGTGTACTGAAGCTGTCACCTAGTGTATCCAATACTACAATAGGTATTATAAGTACATATAGATTTCGCAATGTAAAAAAGTACAAAAAATATTTATTTAAGTCTGAGTTTAACATATTGGGAGTGGGGTGGAATTTAACTTTTACTCAGGACACATTTTATGTTGATTTATTTTTTCTATGTTAAATTTTGCAAGCAAACAATAATTTTTGGGTAGCTGGTGGCCTGGTGGTTAGGGCATTCGCACTGCGATCAGGAAGCATGGGTTAGATTCCCAAGACTGCTAAGTACTTCTGATGCACCCTGAGCAAGGTACTCTCCCCACACACTGCTCCCCGGGCGCTGTGTATCTTGGCTACCCGCTGCTTCACTTGGTGAATGGTTTAAATGCAGAGGAAGAATTTCGTGCTGTTCACACTGTGTGCTGTGGGGTGTTTATGTACGACAGAATGGTCACTTTCACTTTTTCACTTTCACTAATTGTAAGTTAAATGTGTTCTTTGTACTTGACCAGGGCAATAAAAAAATTAATCTATTCACAAAGTTTTTTTTTTACACTATAAAAACAGGCATTGGGATCATTTTGGGGGGCGCATTTTAATCTAGATTAATCAGATTAATCAAGATTTAAAAAATTAATCTATGCCCACCTCTAATATATACTGCTCTAATATATACTGCTCACAAAAATTAAAAAGTATATATATAATTTAACATAATTTGAGTATAATTTGAGACTTTAACCCTGTTTTTAGTTGTATCTATTATCCAAAAGGTGATTTCTGTACAAAACTAACTCATTTTTGCTAACCTGTGGGCTACATTTTTGATGTACCGTATTAACTAAATGAGACGAGTGGGGGGTTTTTTCCTTCAAAATAAAAAAAACAAAGATTCTGATAGTTAATAATATATTTTATTTTTTGTCTTTCTGTGCGGCCCAATACCAAATGTTTCATGGGCCAGTGGTTTGGGACCTCTGTAACACCATCAGCATCAACTACACCAGCAGCTATCATAAGTTTTTCAGGGTTTCAGAAAGCCTAGAAATTTGTAACCATATACAATGAGTTTTCCAATAGGAAGTGTGCAAGCACTAAAATGATGAGTACATGACAAAACAGGAATAAATACCTGGATGTCCAACATGTACATTCAATGCTTAAACTTTAAGATGGAAAAAGTTAAGCTGGCTAAAAAAACAGCCTGGGCTTGAATGGATAATACTCACAGTCATAATATTGACTAGAGATTGCAAATTTTGTGCTTGTGGATGAGAATGCATCTGGGAGTATGTGGTCAGAGTTTGGCGGGATGCCCCGGGCAGGCTCTGGTTCATCACCATTATCATACAGCTTTAACCTGGAGCTCCACACAGCCTGGCTAATTTCATTTATACTCACTTTCTCCTCTCTCTCTCTTACACCACACACACACACACACACACACACGTTTTCTGTACTTTACTCTCTCTGGAACACGTCCCCTCTCTTTTTAACCTGTTTTTCTTCTCTTGCTCTCCTGTTCTCTCTTCTAACCCTTCTTCCTCCTCACTCTCTTCTTTCTCTCACTACTCATTCTCTCTTCTCGTGTCTTTCTACTAATTAGTCTCTCTATATGTATGAATATATATTCAGTCCCTCTCTCACTCTCTACTTATTTTCTCTCTCTATTCATTCTCTCTCTTTCTCTATTCATTCAGTCTCTCTACTCATTCTCTCTTTCTTCAGTCCCACTCTTTATTCATTCTCTCTCTACTCACTCACTCTCTATTCATTCTCTCTCTCTCTACTCATTTAATCTACTTATTCTCCCTCTCTTTTTTGTCTCTCTTTCTCTCTCTGTCCCCCCTTATTGCCTCACTCTTCTTCTGTCTCTGAATTAGTCTGCCTTCGTTCTTCATGTCTGTAGAGATGGAAGCTCCTGTTGAGGCGAGTGAGAGATGAGTTTGAGGGGAGAAGGCCGCGCTCAGTGTTGTTAGCGGCCGGCTCAGCTGGTTATAGCCACGCGATTAAAGGGTTTGGGCACGTGCTGCATGGGAGGAAAGAGATCCTGCTCTAATTGAGTGGAGCAGATAGCAGGAGACTGGAACATGTGGCACAACACAACACAACAGAGACGAGCTAATGACAGATGTGGCTCCCTGCTGTCCCTTTGTGGCCTGTCATTTTCCACAGCTCACTTCAGCCTCTGTCAAATCTTAGAGAAATATTAAGTTTGTGGCACACTGCTCCAAAAGAGATGGAAATTCTCATCATCGAGCTTTAAAGTGACTAAAGATGATGCTGAAATCAAGGCATTACATGAACCGCGAATGCTGCGCACAACAAACCCCCACGCCCCACCTCCCACCAGGGCCTGACATTCGAAGCCGCATTGTCTTGACAGCAGCTTGTACGTTTTCTCCTTGTTTACTTGTTTTATGTATTTATTATATGCACATATTTATTTGTGTTTTTTTCTTCTTCTTTATTCTGCACAGTGTTACCTACCTCGCTATCAGCAGCAGCCTTTTTACATTTTTTTTTTAATTTTGCAGGATCTGGGCCTTACAAACTAGTCTCATTAGCTGCAAAAACGGGATCCAGTTAGTTAAAATAATTTCCTGTTAACACAGCTGCTTTGGTCAGCCAAATTAAACAGGGGGAGTACTGTGCCGTCTGCTTCGCGCTCGCGTAACGTGGCTCCGCAGCCTCCGAACGCAGCTAATTAGCTCAATAGGAGGAATATTTTAATAGCAATTAATGAGCTGCAGGTCTATGTTAGTTCTAATTTAAGAGGGCTGTCTGTGTAAGGGAAAGCAGTGATGAATCCCTAAACAGAACATCGGGAGCCTTAGGAGAATGCAGCATTTATTTATTTATTTATTATTTTATTTTATTATTAGTTTTGCACTGCCGGTGTTGAATATGATCAAAACCTCTCTCGCTAGCCACTCGACAGCTTGAGTGTCCCTGGACTATTCCCTTTACCCTGCCACATTATTCCCATTAAAAGAGTAAATATATTCAGCATTTGCAACCCCTTTAGCAACCAAAAGGCCTGTTCTAAGCTTTTAAGGGGCCCTTTAATTGAGCGCTGAATTTTCACTGCTGTTTTGAAATGAGTTTGATCAAAGTATACCATTATGATGTCACAACCATGAGCACATTTAAATATGAACAGCAACGGTTCAGTTGCTCGTTCGTGTTGAAATGCGTGTAGCAATTTGAGTGCTGCAGACACTTTAGTACACTTCAGTAGAGAGGCCTGGTACAGAGCTGCCGCTGTTTTCTATTTCCATCCGACCGTAATGGGGTTAGACTACTCGTATCCTCAGTCAGTAGGGAATTCGTCAACAGCTGGAATGTACTGTTTACTCCCAAGTCTGAGTATGAAAGCTAATCTGCAAAAGCAGCCTGTTTTGCATACATCAGGGTTATGATAAGCACAAGAACGGCAGCGGTTCAGTTGCTTATTCATTTTGAAGTGATATTTTACAAGGTTTGCAGTTTTAGAGTGACACCTTCAGCAATGCTCTGTTTGTATCTGACTGTAATGGGTTTAGCAAACATGTAGAATACTACACTTTAAAAGCAGCCTGTTTTTGCATATATTAGGGTTATGATATTACAACCATTACAGTTTGCATATGAATGGCAGCAATTGCTCATTTATGTCGAAGTGATAAAGGAATGTTGTTTGCAGCCTGTAGTTTTTGGAGTAGAAAATGAGAAAAATGTTGTGCTGTTTCTGGCTTTTGGGATCAAATGGCTCAGTGCAGCATTGCAAAGGATCCACACATCTAAAAGAAGTGACTGGAGTTTTTTTCCCCCTTAGGATTTCAGTCAGTTCGCTTGCATCCATTTGGGCCTCATGTGCTTTTTGAATATGATACTGTCCAAGGCAGCCAATCAGAATATTAATATATTCATTCAAATGTTGACAGCATGCAGGCAGAGGTTTTTTTAAGCAAGGATGGAAAGCAATGAACTGCAGGCATATTAAAATGTGCAATATTTTAATGCCCTTTAAATGTTCCAAAGCCATGTTTGGGCAGTAGGATATTACTTCCTTCTCGTTTTTTGTGGTAAGCGACCAGAAGCTGGTTACGGTAAACAGGGTCGTGTTCTGCTGTGAGATGGAGGCGATATCTGCTCAGGCGCCTGGCCTGACAGATGGTTGGCGTCCAGAGTGCCGTCACATCCATCAGCGGCGCTCCTGACAGCAGAGTGACACAGTGTTACACCTGTGCATTCGGCTAGCTGATATCTTTCACACTGTTTCATCACTTGAGGAAGAACGCTGCCGACAGGCCTCGGCAAGCGGACGCAACATCAAAGCCAAAGACGCTGCGCTCACCCTGTTCCGCTCATGAGGAAAAGAGAGGGAGAGAGAGGGCGGGGGGAAGAGGAATTAAGGAAGTGGTCTGGACCGAAAAGGATAGTGCCTCCTCCCAGAGGAGCAGATTGTTGTTGAGATTGCTGTTTTTGGCAAACATTTGTAAAAGAAAAGCTTGGGGGTAAAAATCTAATTCACACAATTTTCAAGTAAAAACGAACAAAAGTGCAGCTAAAATACAGGCGTCTGGATTCTATCTTTAGCTATTGTGTGTCTATTTTTAGAGACGGCAGTATGTTTCACAGTGTCAGTAAAAATGTGATCAAGTCTATTTGAGGTTACTTAACAACTCAACGTGGGTTTAAGACCCATACAGTCAGCTTGAGTTTCTTTCTTGAGTTTCTTGCGCAGACACTCTATGGACACAATAATCGCATTCAGGTGGACCTTTACTTCCAGCCAAGGGCAGTCTTAATTCTTTAGCATACCTAGACATTTTGGACAGCCCCATGCTTCTACTTCAGCATGACTGCTCCAGTGCACAAAGAAAGCTCCATACAGACACAGTTGTATGAGTTTGCTGTGAAAGAACTTGACTGGTTACACAGAATCCTGACCTCAACCCCATCCAGCACCTTTCGGATGAAGTGGAGCAGAGATTGCAAGCCAGACCTTCCAACATCAGTGCCTGACCTCATAAATGCTCTGCAGAATGAATGGACACAAATTCCCAAAGAAACGCCAAAATCTTGTGAAAAGCCTTCTAATAAGAGTGGAAGCTATTATATCTGCAAAGTGGGACCAACTCTGTGTTTAAGTCTGTGTATTTGAGTACAATGTCATTAAAGTCCCTGTTACGTCCCAGGATTTTTGGATCTCTAGGTGGTTAGATTTAGATGTGCACCCGACCACAAACAAGAGATGGAAAGGAGGAAACTTATATTTACAAAGGTTTATTTACAGTATATACACTGGCAAACTCAGTATTTACAACCCCAAACCCAAGACAATAAAGTAACAAAGATATATACAAGTATTTACAATTAGTCACAAGTATCAAACTAAGGTGGGACGACAGACAACAACAAAGGAAAGAACAAAATAAAACATCCCTAAACCTGCCTAATACACCTACCTTCACCAAAACAAACAGTGTCTGCCCAAAGCCCACACAAAGAACACAAAAGGTAATCCCAAATACTAGTGTGACAAGAGAACAAGAAGTTTCTTTTTGGAGCATCATCTCCATCAGTCAATAACTTTTCCTTTAACACCTTTAAAGGACCATGGACCACATGTCCAAACACTAAATCATTAGGGCTAAACCCTAGAGATTCCTGGACAACTTCTCGCACAGCAAATAGTGCTAACGGAACACCAGGGCACGTAACCGTCCCCGTCGGTTTAATAGTCAGGCATCCCAATACTTTTGTCCATATAGTGTAATGAGGGAGGATCAGTCACAGCACATGTTTAGTGATGTGCAGTGCATAAATCCTGTCCCTTGCAATGATCCAGTGCAGCAACAAACGTTTCCCAGCTGTTTTAGAATGCATTAGCTTTGTATTAACAATGATAACAGCATATTTTGTCCAGGAGCTTAGCTATATTTCAGTACCGACCAATCAGGAACTGGGACCAGCTCAGTACTGGATCTCTATACCTTTTCCTATCAGTGACTATTGCAAAGCCATTATTTATGAGTCATTACAGATCAGTATGCTGTATCAACAGAGTTGAGAATAAAATGACATTTTAAACAATAACATTTATATTTTATTATAATAACACAATCTCTCAATATCTCAAAGCAAATGACAAATGGAATACATATTTGGAAGACATTTAATGGAATGCAGTCCATCTCTGACTACGTTTCCATTAGCTCCATAGCTACAGATCAGAACCAAAGAAGCACACCTCATATCTTAACCATGTCCTGGTTAATTAATAACATCTGGAATAAACTGCCTTTTAACTCACTTGGCCCCAGAGTCATTTTGATAGAATGTGCTTCTCTGGCCATTCTTGCTTTGCTCTTAAAGCCCATGAGGCAGCCGACGACTCTCCATCACTGATGTCAAGAGTCAACTGTCCTTCAAGGAGCACTTTAAGAAATAGTTTAGTGATTGACATTTAAATGACATTGTGGATTGAATGTAAAATTTAAAAAAATAGAGCTTCCTCACCTTCTACTGGTCTAGAACTTTGATGGTAGTATAAGCGTATAGGCAGGTGTTGACCTGTGTTGATCTGTGGTTTATTGATGTTTGCTATAGCTTTATTGAGAGTCTTGCCCTGTCTTTCTTTCATTCCTCACACTCTGAGCTTGTGGTTTTGGGTTCCAGTCACGTGCCAATGCCACAGTCTACCAGGGCATAATTCATTATCAAAGTGACTCTTAGGAACCATTCAGGTGCCAGTCTTCATTTTAAATGTTTTGCCACACTCCTGCCCAACACAATTTGTTCTTTTTTTTTGATTATCCAGTTGCAGTATCATGCCGGCCTGGCCTCCAGCCTCCTTAACCAGCAGTCTCTCAAACGCTCAGCCAACCAGATTGGAGCCTCCGCGAAGAGACGGCCGAAAGTCCAGCCCAGCACCCTTGTCCTGCCGATCCAGTAAGTAATTCTGATTGGATTTTACAGAATTGAAATATTGCCACATTACACCACCATGAACAGGAGTTTGATGCTTTCTAAAGATTCTATTTGCTGAGTTTCAAAATGCTAACCTGTGTGTCTTTCACTGGAGTGATAAAAGTCAGAAAAATGCAGATTATGAATATAAAAAGCCTCAACCCAGTTTCACTTTAAAAGCTGACTGAGATAGTTTTAAGAGGCCCATTTCTTAGAAAGCTAAATTTTCCTTATTTATTAAATAAAGTGTAGGGTATACACAGTTTTAAAGCGTGCCGTTCACTCCTTGTACTCCATTTACAGGAAATAAGCTGTAAAACATTTTGAACGCTGTGTTTTCACAAGGTTATGAAACCAGCCACATTTTCAAACGTCCATTTATAGATCTACCTCTTCATGCTAAAGTAATAGAGTGTGGGTTGAGTCAAATGAAAGGAAAACGAGGCATGTAAGGTCTGTGAAGGTTCCATTCATTCAACAAATTGTAATATTAAAAACATGCTTATTTGATTCATATTTCAAAATACAACCACAAGAAATGAAGGAACCTATTCCCCTGTTTTACTTGACAAGTAAATGCATTTCCATTTTCACAGCCTACCTGTCAGCCAGCCGTCAGGGTGGAGCCACAGAGCCGCGCCTGAGGGGGCGGTCTGTCAGATACATTGGAATTAAAGTGGAATTATTAGCTCTCAGCATTTGAACAGTTGCTAAATCTTTAATTATTTATTTACTTATTTAAAAGGGGGAATAATTTTATTAGCATATCATTATTATTGTTATTATTACTTATTTATTTACAGAGTCATCTGGCATAACAGTACAATGACAAAATAATTCCGCCCCAGGTAATATTGAGTTTACTTTAAAATGAAGCAAAATAGAGCCAAAATCTTAAATCAGTACTAAGCACTGAACAAGTAGAATTGGAATAGCAAGTATCTAAGAGGATAATGAGTGTATCCTAATTAAATAACTGTTTTTCATGTTTAAGAAGAACCAGAAGAATATTACATTTAAAGGGAAATGTCAGGCCATAATACCACTCAGCTCTTTCTGTTCTGTTCTGTTCAAAAAGGGAAGAGACTATACTTTCTTCCATGGAATAATTTCTACAGTTTCACTTCAGTACATAATTACATGAGGTACAGAAACTATTTCTCTTTGAAATAAACCTCTAAAATACAGAGTCAATTTTCTGATTAGAAGAAAAGCACTGTATGCCTGCAAATGATTCCCATGGATCTAATAAAAGCAGGTTGTAGTGCGTTTGCGTTTTTAAACAGTGTAAAACTCCTGATGAGATCGCCACCGTAGCAAAACTCCTTTGAAGTTATTGGAAAGCCACACTTTAAAAGGCATTCTGCAATTTTGACCATTAAAAGTTGATCAACAAAAGAAGTAGTTCTTTGGTTAGAATGTATGCATTTTTTTCTAAATTAGAGTTGGAACTAGAGGAAAATATTAAAAAATGACAGATCAGGAAAAGATCAGATGCTTATGAAAATGATCTAATTTTCATTCTAAAGTGATTTAAATTCCAAATACTTTGCTTCATCTGTGTCCAGGTACCCCCTTGACAAAAATCTTTTCTTATCCTCATTTTCCCCCTAAGCAAAACCACACCCCTGTTGACAAAAGCCTTTTTTTTCCCATTTTGTCCATCCCTCATCACTCAATACAATTTTATGTTTTCGAATTGCAGTCTGTTTCATTGGTTAACACATGAAATTGTATCAGCCCTTAAAAATTGTGCTGAGTTGATTAAAGTGGTATTTATGACGAGTTGTTGGTGAGTTTTCATGTATGTTGGGCCCTACAAAAGAAAAAGACTGAATAGAATGAAAAAATTCTGCAAGAGCAGAGCAGCTGTTGCTAGGCGAGCTCAAAGCTGTTCTTTCTGGAGCTGAGAGTGGCCACTGGTTTCCCTCTCAGTTCTGGGCTGGTTTGGTTTGATTGTGCCCATATGGCAGCAGAGAAAACTACTTCATTGTCTCTGGCATTGTGTCAGCGGGTCAGAGATGGGGTGCTTTGATAAGAGGCTCCTAAGTGTGGGAATGAGCAGGATAAGAGCAGAGAGCCGGGGGTTCGCCTGGAGATGAAAGTGGGGAGAGAATGAAGAGAAGCTGGAGAAATGAGAAAGAGAAAGTATGGGAGAGTGCTGGACAGGTGTGAAGGAGGACTAGGGTGAAGGAGGACTGGGATAGTGGACGGTCACCTCAATTTTTTTTTTGCATGCACAATAAAAAAAACAAAACAATAACCTCTTTCCATGTGGCAGTGACAACATATCGACCAATCAGAAAGCATTGATGTAGTCAGCTCAGCTGCAACCTACTTTTGTCCCTGCCGTCCGTGACCGGTATGGGTCCCTTTATTTGTAATGGAAAAAGATTTGTTCACAATACAGTGCAGGTTTCTTGTGACGGTGGAAAAGCATCATAACAGAGACACATCATCGCGCACACACACAGTTTTCAGAGCTTTCTAAGTGCTGCCTTTTGTTTTCAGTTTGTGGATTTGCTGATCGTACTAACCTTTACTCTCCTGGGATAAGTTGTTAGCTTCCTGCACTGAAGTTCCTGAAGCGCCTCTGCTACACACAGAAATGCTTAACACTTTTAACAGACTTAACAAATAAGGCCGTGACCTTTCAGAAATCCCAACACATCCCTCTCATCCGCTGGGGCATCCCTGAGGGGCACACTCACGCACTCCTCAGGCTCCAGTGGTTTTGCAGGGGCTGCTAATGTTGCAACAGAGAGAGCACAATAGAGGGTGAACAAGATGTTCTAGTTGAACATGGAAGGTTTGTGCTGATTTAGTAAGATGATTTGACTCTATTCCTTTCTCGACTGAATGATTGAATACTAAGATCAGATTGTAGGTCCTTATATTTAAAAAAATAATAACCTGGTAATAACCTTGTCACCCGGCGGTTATGGAGCTTCCCTGTGATCGGAAGGTTTTGGGCTTGAACCCCTTACCGCCAGTGGCACCACTGAGGTACCTTAGAGTAAGGTACTGTCTCCACACACTGTTCCCTGGGCGCTGCACCTATTGAGATTAAAAAACTGTGTGCTGTGGTGTGTTCACGCGTGACAAAAACTGCCTATTTACACTTTACTTAACAATGTCTCCATGATTCCTGTTTTATTGGCATTGGTTGAGGCCTTCAATGTCTGGACATCTGGTTTAATTTACTGTTCCGTTTTTGTCCTGCCTGTAAGAGGCACCACAATTTGCTGGCATTTAAGCTGAAGTTGTTCGTCATCCAGTGACAAAAAAGGAAAATACAGCAAACAAGAAATGGCATTGAGTTTCTACACTGAGAGCGACTGCTCTTTCAGTCCACAGTCCCTGACAGGCCTTATTTTAGATCAGCCCTGTACTGCAGATGTTTCACTCATGCTTGGCTTACTGCACCCTTCAGCCCAAGGCCTGCAAGGATGTGTTGTCTGTTACCTGAAAAGAACGGACTGTTAACAGTCACACCGTAGTGTAGTTATGACAAATCTGCTCTCAGTGGCTTCATGGTGACCCACTTTGCCTGAGCCGCCACCCTGCAGTGCATTGTGGGTGCGCGATGGAGGCGTGGCTCCATTTCGGACGGGTAAAGGACGACAGGCAGCAAGGTGAATGGAGACGATCTCTTCTGTCAGGTGCTATTGTCCTGATGAATTTGCCGTTTCTAAAAGAAGCTGCACATGAATTATGCAGCGCAGCTTTTATGCGAGTTTGCTTTAATGTTTTTTTTTCTTTTTCATTGCTATTAAACATTGCCATTCTGCATCGCTTGCTACTTTCACGGGTGGACCTCCAAGGAAAACAGGTTCTGTCTAGAAGCATATAGTACCAGACCAAAGTTTGAACTGCATGAGTTTTCATAGTGCCATAATTAAAACAACTTTGGTTTCTTTCAAATACAATTTAACATGACAGAACCCGAGTAAAGCCAAAATCCAGCTTTTACATGGTGATGTAATACTTGTAAGCCTTGAATGGATCAGTAGATGCCCTGTTAATTACTCACCCTTGCCAAGTCATCACATTTAGTTGATCAAATTGATTAGACTAGACAAAACCGGCCTTGATTACTACTGTAAACGTATGCAGCACTTAAATAGAACTTTCGCACAAATGTAAAGTCGAATAAAATATTTCTGCATTAACAATCACACTTTGCCATGATCAGAAGAAAGCGAGCTGTAAGAAATATGGGTCTGGAAAGGGTTGCAAAATCATTTCTTAGGCCCTGGGACCCCAGCAAACCCCAGTGAGAGCCATTAACAAAGCTTGAAACAGTGGGGAATCTTTGCAGTGGCATCTTTGTACTTTCCAATTTCTGCCGTAGCAATGCAAATTTCCCAGATGTGTGACTAATAAAGGTTTATCTTATCTTATCTCGTATCTTATGGGCTTGGGGCTTATGAACTGAAAGTAGAATCAAGAGGTGTATGCGAGTATGTAAATGTATGTATGTGTGTATATACACGCAAACACATTTGTATAAGCGAACACATTTGTGTGTGTGTGTGTATTCATAAATTTTGACATCTGATGACAGCCAGAAAGCAATAGTTGTATCACATTTAAAAAGTACTGTCAAAAACTGAGTACAAATGATTTTGATTGAACAAGGTCTCAGCATGTGCCTATTTTCTTCAGTCCTGTTGGAAAAGCATCCCAGGTGGCACCTTAGAAAGCTGCTTGAGAGAATGCGGAGCGCGCAAGACACTGAATCAAGGCATTGGAGGGCCGCTTTGAAGAATATTTGTCGAAAGCCCTTTTGTTACTTTCTCATTTCTCATTTTTTAGGTTTGATGTCAAATTTGACTGGTACTTTATATCTACGTGAACATGGCAGGAGATATTTGAGAACATTTAGATTAGCATTTAATATTAGGTTAATATTTGGAGATACTTGATAACAGAAGGTATTTTAGAGAACAGTAACAAAAAGACCCTCTTTTGGTCACCCATTTTAAAAGTTAATAAATTATAATGCTATATTGTCTTGTTCAGTACTAAGTAGAAAATTATATCAGGGCAGAACTGAATTGCTTAAATAAAGCCAGTTTTCTAGTGGCTGTTTTTGTTTTGTTTTGCTCCATTTAATGGGCTACAATCTGACAAGCGAAGCATGAGAACACAAGGGGCAACTAAAGGTCTCCAATCTATTAAGGTTTAATTGTTTACAGAAAGAGAAGAAGCACCAGAATACAGTCCAGATGATCTTGACAGCAGCCTCACTCAGACTGAGATATAAAGACACTTACCGATGACCCATCTTTGTGTCAACCATGATTAAACTTGGCGAGAACATTCGATCATATTTTGAACATCATATAAAAACACAGTGCTACGACTCTGACTGCTGTGGCTGATAACTTAGTCCAGTCAACAGTGTTGTGCTTCTATGTCTGGACAATATTGTTATTGTGATTAAAATACTGAACAGTATCTCTCAATAGGTGTGTTTATACATATCATGAAGTGAAAAAACAGTGAAAGTGACCATTCTGTCATACGTGAACACACCACAGCACACGGTGTGAACAGCATGGAATTCTTCCTCTATATTTAACCCACTCACCAAGTGAAGCAACAGGTAGCCAGGAACACAGCACATGGACAGCAACGTGGGGACAGTACCTTGCTCAAGGGAACCTCAGAGGTTCCAAGCAGTCTTGGAAATCGAACCCACAACTTCCTGATAACAGGGCGAACGCCGTAACCACTTGACTACCAAGATCTTAGAACACTGACCATCTGTATGTTTTGGCAGACACCCTTACCCAGAGTGACTTACGATCGTGAGTTAGGACATTGCGGCGGGAGTGGAAAAGCTCCCCAAAAGACATGGCTTGTACTTGACTGGCCCACACAGAGCCCTGGCATCAACCCTATCGACTGTGGATGAACTGGAAAGGAGATTAGGAGCCAGGCCTTCTTGTCCAATTTCTCTTCTAAAAGAATGTGTCCCGATATTTTTGTCCATGTTGTGAATAACAACATAATAACCTGTTGGTGTTGAACAAAAGGATGCTTGAACATTTGTGAAAGCTTTGAATCCCCCAGCAATATTAGTTGCTGCTCGTGTTTGACACAGATTAGCATGCCTGATTCATCTCATCAAGGACTTGATAAATACACTGGCAGTCGAAAAGAATTGCTTAGATGCACATATGTCATGAGCGTATGTTGTCTGAATGTTTTTAATGTGTTTGATGGGATGGTTCCCTTTCATTTACTAAAAGGATGAAGACCTCAACAAATGACCCGATTCTCCCAATATCTCCCAATTCTGATACGATTCCAATACCATCGGTTGTTGTAAAAAAAATAATGATGTATGTGTGTGTGGCAGAGTGGAGTGATTTAATCACCAAGACTTAAAAATAAAATGACAAAAAGGATGATTTGGAATGATGTTGGAGAACTACTGCCTTTTATTTCCCCAGAGAATCTTTTGATGGATGGTTCTTTTAATAAAACCTTTTTGGAAATGAAGTGTATGAGTATGAAGTAGAAAATGTAAGGATGTTACTGTCTTGAGCCTCCGCCGCTCAAGAGAAGAGGGAAACATCCGTCAAGACTCTTCTCAGTCCTGGCTCCCCAGTGGTGG
>JBBPDH010000017.1:12759104-12774614 GCA_037974565.1 Clupeocharax schoutedeni | reverse complement strand
AATACTCTCACAACAGAAGTTCCTGGGACACAGAGGTGACAACTTTTGCAACATGGGGGAACTTTCTCTTATTTGCCATCCACCACATGAAAGCATCAGCATCTACATTAATAGAGTGAGTTACCTTTTAGTCGGTCCTCTGTTCAGGAGCCGTTATGTCAGCATGACTACGCATCGCCATATAGCTTTTCATTAGCGTATGGGACACGTGTTAGGCAATGTTTACAAACAGTGACATTACTATTAACTGTTTTGACTTTTTATTCTACAGTGAAACCCAAAAAAAATCCATTCCAGAGATGGATCAAATGTCTGCCTCTCCACTGTTCCGCTAATGCTGGCCATGCTTGTTTGTTTTTCTTTTTTTCCGCGTCTTTGTGCGGAGCTCCAGTTACGTCAGTGTGAGGGAGGGCGAGTGGGTGGGGCCACAACAGCGATTGGACATTAACTCTTGGGGGAGGGCTTTCACTCATTGGAGCTTGCTGATTAACAGTAGCCTGGTAAGCATTAGGAACCATTTTCAAAAGGAAGTGCGAAACTGAAGTACCACGGTTCACAAGGGCGTACCGAACCGTGAAGCGTGTACCGAACTGTCCGGTATTTTACCGAGTAACGCTGCATACCTAATTCTCATCTGTTGAGAAGGTGTCCGATTACCTGTAGTTTGTCTGCTATTTCAACTTATTAGGAAATTTGGGTTGGTGCTTTTTGTAACTTGGCTGCATCGTGTCTGAAGTTAGTGCCAAGATAGAAGCTGTTTTCACCAGGAGGGTGGTCAGTTAAGCAGCATAGCCCAAAACAAAGACGTGCCAAGGCTGGAATCATCACACTGGCGTCTAAGATGTGTAGACTTCTAAAAAACTTTCAGGATGCTGTCAGGATACCATTTAGAGCAAAATCACTTGAAAACCAACTGCAAGCCTTTTTTGATTTATGCTTGACAATAAAAAAAGGCCTACAGTTAATAAAACAGGGAATAATGACTCTCGATACTGTACAAAATGAATCATCAGATCCTGGTGGTCTGCCTGACAGGAAAGTTGTCAAACAGATACAAAGATACAACACTAGACACAACTGGAAGTGCCAGAAACGGTGTTTGTGAAATAATGACAAAAAAAATTCATTTAAAAGTTCTTCAGTGGTTCTTTTGAGGCACTTCTCCGAAGCACCTTTTATGGCAAAGCACCTTTGGTTTTAAGAGCACTAAAAATGTCCAGCTTTCGTCCGGTTCATTCTCAATCTTAATCAACCCCCAGAGCATGCTGGATGTGTCTGGAGCAGGCTTGGTGGTGCCGCAGCATTAACTAGGGCGTGAGATTGAGGGCAGAGGGAAGGGCCGGCCCTCTGTGGGCACTCTCTTATGAGCAATGCTGCCTGGGCCATAATTAGGGAATGTTAATGAGCATGACAAAATACCTCCTCCTCTTCCTGTCCTCTCCACACTTTCTGCAAACCTTTGATACTATCACCACTCACCCCCAGGCTTCTAACCACCAACACTACCCTGGCAAATACGTGCGTAGCATGCAAAATATGTGTTATATATATGTGTGTATATATGTGTGTGTGTATGTGTATATATCTATCTCAAGCCTAATCAACCTCCAGAGCATGCTGGATTGGATGTGTCTGGAAACCACCCGAGACCTAGAGCACTGCATGGACAAAATATTGGGACCATTACACCAACAGAGACTTTAATGACACTGCATTCAGATACATAGATTTTAATATGGAGTTGGTCCCTCTTTACGACTGCTGCAATGGTTCTGCCCCCCCATGCTCTGGACTCTTTTTAACTTCTTTCTCTGTAACATAAAACGTGAATGCCCTGACAGGGGCAAATAGCTTTGTTTTTATATTTGATTGTATTACATTAGTGGCGATTTACAGATATATTTAAACTGCAGCTTTGGAACCGTGTTAAAAGGAAAACTGATGTTAAAGACATTTCTTATTTGTGTTTGCAAACAAAATGTTCTTGCACGTTTGTTCAAATAGCAATACTTAATAACAAAAATGTGTAATACACTAATATATATACATATATGAGATCTCCTTCTCCTGATTAGTGGAAGGCTGTATTTTTAGATGGTGTGATGCTGTTTAATGTGCTGCCACTGACTGGATCCTGTCACTCGTCTGGCAACACGCATCAAAGACACACCAGTGCACATCCACCTCAAAGCTACCCGCCAAGTGTGGCAGGATCGACTCAGAGAAGGTAGTGTCGTGCACATGTATTAAACACAGGCCATAAAAGAGTCTGCTCATCAAAACTTTGATTATTGGAATATTTTTTTACCCTAACTCTATAATTTTTTTACCCTAACTCATTTTTTGGTTAGACAGGGAGTCCTGCAGGGTCTGGTGGACCCATTGCATTTTGGGCCTTTTAATTTAACATATTCAAACCTTCTTTGTAAAATTTCTCAGCAGATGTTTACTTCATCCCATTTACAAGTAATATAAACACAAGATGTTTTTGTTGCTTTTACCTTTGTCAAATCACATTTATCAATAGAAATGACACTCATTTTAGTTTTTTTTATTTAAATATTCATGTTCCACACAGAAAATGATCCAAGGCCAATGAATCTCAGTTTTTAAAAAAAAATATTTGTGTAATTTTTCTTAAGCTAAAAACTGAAAACGGGTCCCACAGAGCCGAAGACCTTATAAGGGTTAAAACTAGTGGTGGGCCGTTATCGGCGTTAACGTGCTACTCTTGTCGGGCGATTAAAAAAAATATCGCCGTTAATCTATTCACAAAGTTGGGTTGGGAGCTGGGTCTATACTACACAAGCTATGATGACTTTCACCTTGATATTTTAGCGCAGGTGTATGCCAACTATGAAACAGGGACGTCACTATGACGGAAAGACAAGGGGGGCTTAGCCCCCAGGGTTGTAGGAAGGAATTAGCGTGTATAGAGGGCTGAAAACTGTTCATCAAACCTTTCCTTTCACTTAAAGAAACAAGTAAAGTTAAGCAGTGAACAGTTATGGACACTCATAGTATTTTTCTGTTGAACTGGGTATAAACGGCGCTACCAGAGAAATATTACTAAATGGGCTCCGGTTGCTACTCGCTAACAAGCAGCGCCGTGTAGCTTCGTCTGGGTCCTAATGCCCGCCTGCTACCTACAGCAGCTTCAACAGCCAGTACAGCATTTTAATTCAAAAATGATAGCTTGACTTATTAGTTTTTATTTAAATTCATAGTCTTCTTTCTGTTTGTAAAGTACGTATCTGCGCTCAGTGATATCTTGTATGAAATGTTTGGATATATAATTTAAACATAGTAGAATAATGACTATTTAGGGTGTCTTGGAATCATTTGGGGGGGCTTCAGACCTTTGGCAGAATACAGTGAGATTTATCTAGATAAAAAAATTTAATCTATGCACACCACTAGTTAAAACTGATTTTTTTGTCATGTTTACACCCACTGATTCTTGTTCTGATCTGCTACTCTTGAGGTTTTTTGTGAAAACAGACCCAGTTGTCTAACTCCGTGATCAGCTGGACAGGAATGTTTTGTCTGTTTTCATAGCTCACAATAAGTCAATGGTCATTTGATCCACTCTGGCCATGGTGTTCTCTAAAATATATGCAGCAGGGACATTTTGTTTGTTTTATTACTCACAGTAAGTCATACAGTTGTGTTCTTGTGTCTATCACTATTGGCCTTTTAGGTACAGTACAGAAAAAACACCAAACAAGTCTCAACTGATGAACTATTGTGGTATGATTTTTGCCTAATCATTGCTTTTAGTTCCGTGTAACCAATCAAAGGCATGTTTGCAGTTTTTATGTAAATGTTTTGCCCTTGTCAACTTTTAAATCAGGTATGGTGTCAGAAACTGCATTAGCAAGGCTACTTTAAGGTAATTGTATGCTGATGTAGACATGCAGTTTTCATGATAAGTCTCCATTCCACCACCTTTTAGCTCCACTGCAAAAGTGAAGAAGCAAAATTAGACTCCATTCACATCTTGACTGGTCAGCTACATTTAAGATATATGGATATAATGATATATTCCCTAATAATTTTACCATGGGAGCTCCTTAGAATTAAGAACTATACAGTTAAGGATTCCTATAAAGTTAGTGAGATTTTCTGACAACAGCCAAGTTATGCTTCATGTCTTTCTCATTCTCTGTCGATCCCCCAACCCCCAACTTGATCGTGCCCTCTGTCTCTTTTGGTCTTTGAGCCCTGTCTCATTAATTGAATCTTAAAGTGTCCTTGAGCTGCTATTGATCTGCATTAAAAATATTTCGCCCTGCCCAAGGTCGCCGCAGCAACGTTCTGAACTCGGGGCAGGTTGCTGGCTTCCGGCTCCGGAATATTGATACAGTGTTCCGGAACGACTTCAGAGAGCCAGATTGTGCTGAGGGGGGCGAGGACGGGCCTGAGACTGCGGAGGTCACTGCAGTTACTGTGCAGGACCAGAGGGTGGGGAAAATACTCCTTGTTTATAGGCTAGTTGATGAGTTGGTCATATTGAGATCATGCTCAGATAGTCAGACAAACGATGAGCTGCTGATGCTTGTTCCCAGCTGTCTTAGCAGCTACAGCGCGATGGGCTTCAAAACAGCTTCCAATAGAAATCTCACATCAGCACAAAGCAGGGAGGATGAAATACTTTTTAGTGTAGATCAATAGCGGCACAAGCGCCACACAGAAAGTAGTGAACAGCTTGTGTTCTTTTTTTTCTCTCACTACTCCATTGCTCATGCTTTTGTCAGGCAAGATTAAGTTGGGTTACAGACAGAATTTTGGCACACTACATCCAGGTTCATGCTGACTTTTGTCAGATTACAGACAGTTTTGTCTGACTAAATTTGGTTCTGAGCAAATTTTGTTTACAGAAGGAGAATTGTATCAGGCTTCAGTTTGTTTGGCTACAGTTGATCCAGACAGGATTGTGGTCCCTTTAGAGATGGGTTGAGGCAGAATTCTGTAAGATTAGAGTTTTAGTAGGTATGATGTTTTAGCACTGCACAGAATTTTTTTGAATTACTGTCTGGTTCATGGAACTTTTCATCAGGTTACAGTTTTCTCAGCCTGCTGTCAGATTTACACAAAATTTTATTGGCCTGGTGTTAGGACAATAATTATTGGCTATAATTGAGTTGGGACAATATTTTGTTGGGCCATGGTTGGGTTTGGTTGAACCTTTGCTGGTCTACTATGTTGGCTAGATTTTAACTGGGCTACAGTCATGTTTGGGTAGCATTTTGCTGGGCTACTGTCTGGTTGTGGCAAAGTACTTAACTACATTAAGAGGGTTGTCACATATTTTCACACATGCACCTTTACCCTGCAATGTATTGATAATTAAACAGGAAGGTAACTGGCAATTTATCTGCATGAGATCTAATACTGTATTTATGAGGGCTCATCTTTATAGACTCTATAGATTCTTACAGAATCTATAGCTTCTTAGTATGCATCACAGCATGGTGAATTTGTATGGTCAGTTTTTATCAGAGAAAGAACTTACAGGAATGTATTTTCATACCTGATTCAGAAATCAAGGTGCTGTTCTTGCTAAGACTGTTGATTCTTGTGTCATGTCATGTATTAAGGCTTGCATCCTCGTTTACGGTGGCTGCAGTTGTTCTTGACCCAAGTATTCGAACCCATGACCTATTGGTCTGGATACCTCCAGACCAATAGGTCATGGGTTCGAATCCTACCTACAGCACCACCACTGGGTCCCTGAGCAAGACCCTTAAACTCTAAGTTGCTCCAGGGAGACTGTCCCCTGTAATTAGAGAATGGAGTTGTTTTGGATAAAAGCGTCTGATAAATGCCGTAAATGTAAATGTATTAATGGGAAAAGTATCCCGAAAACGTATTGAGTGTAAAAAGGGGCTTAACATTTAAAAATGGCTGATTAAAGCTGTGCTTCTCGTCTGCAGATTGATGCATATCTTCCTTTTAGTCATGACTAACCACGTTTGGCCAGCAGTTTCTTTGAGCGTCGTGGGGTCAGTCGCATCCCCGCTTGGCACCTCGTGCTTCCTGTTTGGCGCTTCACAGCTGATTCGGCGGACCAAGACAGCACTCACTTGTTGCCTAGAAACGATTTCGTAATTTTTTTTTCTACTGCCTTCTCTGTGTTTTTCTGTGACATTCCTTTCCTCTCCCCTCTCCCTTCCCCTCCTTCTCGGCTGCCCACTCTCGCTCCAAATAAAAAGCACCATCTGCCGCCATGGCGCTCCGCTCCGCCTGGGAGTGCACTCTTGCTCGGCTAATGAACCGCTCCAGGATGCCCCAAAGTTTAGAGCTCTCTCTCTCTTTCTCTCTCTCTCCTTCACTCTTTCTCTCTCTTTCTCTGTCCCCCTCTCTCCCTCTCTCCCAGATAACTTCTTCTTTCCTCGCCGCAGACCGCACGCTGGCCCCCCACCAGTGCCTTACTTTTAGTGCCAGTCCCTGGAGGACAACTGAAGAAAAGGGTTTTCCTGGAATAGCTGTTGACATTATTAATCTGCTTCACACACACCGTGCAATTAGATGATATATATGTATAGTATTTTTGGCGGCTTGCATCGAAGTTTAGAGTGCAGAGAGTGGCAGTGATTTGAGGTCACAGTAGAGGCAGCACAGATTTCTACAGCAGTTTGTACTATAGCCGAGGCTTTCTTGAGGTGAAGTTCTTCTGTGGTGTGGTCGCTCTGCTTCTGCTCCCAGAGATTTTAACATACCGACACCGTTCCAGCTCTGTCACATCTAACCTGCTTCCGTGCAGTGTTTTTGTATAAATGCTGCTAGTTGGAAATGAATGGTAAAACATGGTTTTAGAATCTGACATGCAAGCTTATTTCCACTGTGCATCGTAGTGCAGTGGGAGAACATTGTTAGTTAGATCTTATTCTTATTGTTAAGCATTTTTTTAGGCTGTCTGACTGCTGTATGAGTCCTTCATTAGTTATCAGTCGTGGTTCACTCAATTTGTTTTTCTACTTCTCCATTTAGCTAAAATGTTTCACAGCCCCCACTTTGGGAACTGCTTAAGACGCACAGTCACATTTACAGGTATAGATCTCAAGTTAGAATTAGTTTGGGTAATTCTGGGTTATTATGCTATTCTTTAAGATGTTTATATTACTATTTCTCTTAATTTTCTTTTCATTATTATTGAATAAATTGCCTGAATTTTGGCACCACTTCTCCTCAAAGACCATTTGAGATATCAGCAGCGTTCAAAACCAGCATTGTGCTGTGTAATACTTGTCTTTTGGTCTCAGTTTGAGAATTTGATGATTGGAGAAATTTCAGTGGACCAAATCCAAGTTGGGAACGAACACTTTGAGAAATTCAAAGTAAATAAAAGTTGTAATTAGTGAAATGAAGAAGAAACTTCAGAATTATTTTTGTCTGCTATTTAAATGTAATACTATTTTTAACACTTTCCATGTGAAGGCTTTAAAAAGGTCTGTGTTTGGAGTCCCCCTTTCACTAAATTGTGTATTCAGACGACTCTTAGGTGGACCTGATCTGCTCATTCTGCCTCTGCCAGCTGAGTAGTGCACTTTGAGTTGTAAACAGGAGAAACAAATTAATTAGTTTTCATAGGAGATAAATTGATGGATACAGAATTAATATTTGTGAATTTTTTTCACCATGCATTATTGTTTTCAGCATCTTCTATAATGGTCCATCTTATCTTCAGATGATTTCTTGCGGTCAGACCACGTTCAAAGGGTAAAGGGTCAGCCATGTTAGAACTTTGATGGCAACATTCATTCCATGATTTATTACATTTAGAAAATCATTTATAATCATTAATCTCCTGTGTTCGGGGGGCATATTTGCTCCTGTAATTGTGTTTTAAGGGGCAAATACTGTATACTTAATGTGTGGGCATTTTGTGCCTATTTCTGACACCAGCCTGCACTGAAAGTGATATCAGATGTTTCTGAAGCATGGTTTTGTCTGTAAATGAAAACAGTTTGGGAGGTATGTAAAGACAAATGGCAGAAATATGTTGCAAATGTAAAGATCCCATAATCCACAGCCCACTAAATCTAAATATGTAAAGTGGTCTGCAAACAAAGCCTGTTCTGAATTGTTTTTGTGACATCACAAAAATAAGTGCATTTACATATATCTGCTTATGGAGCATAAAGTGGTTCAGTCCTGCCCATTCACACCAAACTATTTTTGCAAGGAGGCGCAATACAAGCCTGGCAACCAAAACTTAGGTCATTTGCAAATATGTCTTAAAGGCAAACTAATCTGTTTCACTAGAAATGCTATAAAATATAATATAGGAAAATGGCCCTTTAAAATGCCTCTAGATTACATCATACTTGTCTGTGTCCTGTCCATTCAAGAGCATTTCTTTAAAAAGTGCTTTTGCATGCTGATATCTCTGAGCCTGAGCAAGACAAGCTCAAGCTGATGTTGAAAATCAGTGAAATAGGGCTCTTTGTTACATTATTCTTTTTTTTTTCACAAAAAAATGTGATGTAGTGACATGAAACACTTAATTTCTGTAGAGCTGAACTGATGCTAGAAAGTAGTGGCTTGTGCGTGTATAAACTGATGTGTGTATGTATGTGGGTGTGTTCGTGCATGTGGGTGTGTGTGGGTGCACGTGTGCATGTGTCAGCATGCACATGCTTGACATGTGTTTGCTCATGTCTCCAATTATGTATGTGTGTGAGCATCCAAGCGTTTGTGTGCTTCCATCATGTCTGCTGTGTGCGTGTTTGTGCACAGCGCTCAGATATCAGAGCAGATGGCCGTAGTTTTGCTGTTATTTGTTTTGTACAAGCCAATTTCTTGTTGGAATCTTTAGGTGGTGAAGCAACGAGACAAAGTTAAAAAGAACTCAGCATGTGACGGAAGAAAAAAATAAAGGGAAAAAAAGCAAGCCCACCCTCTGAAGTTATCCATGCCCCCCCGCCTAGTGTTCAGAAGTGTTCTGCAGCGACAGCACACAGCACTGCTTCAGTTCGCCCCACAGTGAGAACACACAAACAAGCTCACTTTTTGAACGACGTCTTACTTAACTTGCCATCAGCCACTCGCAGTCTGGGATTTAATAATGCAGTGCATCCGTGCTGCACATGTGGGACTTGTCACTGGCCATCACTGCTCAACATCAGCCCCACAAAGCTTTCCATCCATAATCTTCACTACCTGTCACATCAGCACACTGCTAGAAAGGTTTTCTTAATTTGGACAATTTCATAAAGACTGTAATGTAACATATAGGGATAAATATTGAAAAAACACCTCACAATAATTCAAGCGATGTTTAATGCACAATATCCCACGTTTTTTCCAATATATTCTGAGCTGGAATAGATCAAAAGTGCCAGAACTGCTTCATTTAAATACTTACGTTAAAAATACTTATGTTAAAAATTAGCTAAACAAAGACTAAAATTATTGTGATCGTTTTTTACAATGTTTCTTGTGCATTACCAAGGTTTGCTGTAGCAATAGCCTGACAATTTTGTTTTGTTGATAGGGGACTGGGCTTTTCACTTTCATTTTTTTGCATTGTGATGGTAAGTATTTAGCCACAGTGGGCTACCACAGACAAAACTTACCTGTAAAACACAGTGTTTTGTATGGATGATGCTATCAAAATATCATTATAGTGCCCTGCTGTAATACTAAGAAATTTGTGAAATAGCTGTATCAACATAAAAGCAGTTTACAGCAAATAAGCTTGGTAAAATATTTACAGCTAAAGGAGGGTAAATTAAAGTAAGTCCCTAAAAGTGTAACTATACTTATTTAGTATACTTAATTTTTATATGGATGTCTGTTGTAGTCTGCATTAGGGGCCGTTCACATATCATGCTTAAAAATGCATAGGAAAGACTAGGCGCGTCACTTTCTCCTTCTTTCTAAAAGCGCTGGGGCGCTTACGCTCCGGAAGTGTCTGCTGTTGCTAAGCAACCATCAGCCGCGTTCTCCATTTCCACCCACGAAAAACCCTTGCTGTATCTCTGCTACTTGATTTATTTACGCAGAAAAGAAAAAAACACTGTAGTTTTTGGGTGCACCCCATTCTTCAAAAACGTAAAAAACACAGGAATTTCAGCAGCTGATCCAGGAGCTCCGTCTGGACAACGGGAGGTTCAAAGCCTCCAGTTGGATTATATTTTAGGAAAAGTTTGTGGGCTTGACAAACCATAAAGTTCAGGAAATACCTGGACCACAATGATGAGCTAATCCTCCATGACTGCGTCCGAAATCACATACTTCCCTACTATATAGTATGCGAAAACAGTATGCGAGGCGAGTAATATGTCCAAATTCATAGTATTCGAAAAACAGTAGGTGAGAAGTACCTGGATGACCTACTGCTTCCAGCCGAATTCTGTAGTAGGCACTGCATTATCCCATAAGGCAGCAGGAGAGGCGGCGTCACATTCGAAAAATGGTGAAAAACGGAGACGCGGCCCTTTCAAGTGTAAGTACTTTAAGGAAAACATTAAATGACACGTTCATTGTGATTAAATTACACTTGTGAGAAAATGCCCTCTGTAAAGGTAAAAAAATAACGCTGCTGTGACTACATATGATACGTGACAACATTAACACAGCGGATGCAGTGCGTCCGAATTCCATTCATACTGCCCTCATTTATACTGTATAGAACAAACTGTTTTAATGGTAGGGCAGTACTTTCTAATTCAAATGTAGTACCTACTCAAGTAGTATGCGATTTCAGATGCAGCCGAGATGTTTTCAAACCGACGCGGCGCGGACACGACTGAAAAAACTGGGCGCCGCTTCCGTTAGGAGAGCGGTTGCCGTGCGTTTACATTTGAAATAATGGACTTGAGCGCGTAAAAGGCGCAATATGTGAAAGGCCCCTTATGATGTGGATGTTGCACAGATGTTGAACACTAATTACAAAGCTAAAGTGATTCCATGTAGCAGACATTTCCACTGATGATCTGCTGCTGCTCAAACTCTTTAAACACATGATAAATATTTAAATCAGTTTTTAATTACTTTTCAAATTATATATGAACTAGTATCTGTTAGCCAGTAAATTATGGTTTTGCATGGTAAATAGAAATCATGAAGCCTCTCCCTAAACAGGACTTTAGTGTTTTGGCAGTAAAGCAGCCCACAGGATTTTGTACAGTTATCTCCTGCTTTTTGCAGGGATTGCATTCCAAGAACACCTGCGTATAGTGAAAAAATGTGTTGTTTTAGTAAAAAACAAAACAAAAAAAAAGCCTATTTTTATAGTGTAAACTCTAAATATGCCCCAAATATGCTCCCAGAACATTTTACTGTCCCTTTAATAAACTAATAAACTAAATGTTTATTGCATTACTCTTAAAGAAAATGTAATGGTAAACCCGTATTCACCTCTTTTAATTTAAATTCCCCTCCGAGAAATGCAACTCAGGCAAAAGTATTGGGACACCACGGTGAGGTGAAGAGGTCCCCTTGTGTGAAAACATCCAGAAAAAAATATATTTATTGCCACAAAAAAGCAAAAAAAGCAACAAAAAAAAGGCTATGGTGAGACAAAATTTAGCACTTAACGTTTTTTTACTTAAAATAACATTAAGCTGCCACTGTGGGACGGCTGAGAAAACATTCTTCTGAAACCAAGCACCCGGTCAAAGACCCTATTGGCTTGTTTAATCATAGCTAATCGTGTAGCTTAAATACAAAACTGTCGATGGAATGGACAAAATGTGCTCCTTTTGAGTTCCCCTGGGAGGAAAAATGACCTCACTAACATCATTTAGAGGATTATTCAAAGGCATCTGAAGAGAAGAAAGTGATGCAGCATTTGCATCACTTTCTTATATACCATGTAGGCCTAGCCTGATTTTTAAGTAGGCTGCAACCGAATGATATATCTTGAGAGACTTTTGAGTGGCTATGTGGAGGTTTTGCTGATTCGTTACGGTTTGTTATGCTTTAATTGTTGCTGTTCATTAGTTGAAATCCTGCTTACATTTTGTTAGTGTTACATTTTGACATTTTGTTTAATGTCTAATTTTTCTTAACATTTTGAGTCCATATTGAAGGGCCTGATATTGAAAGGCATTCTTAATGTAATCATAAACCTTAAGATCAGAACCATTGTGGGAAACCAGTAATTTTAGTAATTGTATTTTCTTTTAAATGGAATGTCCCACATTATGAAAATATCTGATAGTCAGCTTGATGCGTAGAACGGACACAAGATGGTGCTTTGCAAGTAGAAGCCTGACCAGTGAAGATCCATCATGTTTGCGAGGTGCTCAAGTGACCTGCTTGAGCAAAGAGAATGAAGAGATTTTGACGTCCGTCCTTAGGGACACTTTAGAATGCATTAAGGAGCGAATCGATGGAAAATCTATAGATGCTGACATGCTACGGGCCCATCCGAGCACGAGCACATGACTGCATGCGAGTGATTAGTTGAATTTTAAGTCAGAGGGTGTGTATCGATACCCTGGAGACTCGGGAGAGCTGACTGATACTGATCTGCATGAGCAGTTGCCTCGTTGTGCAGAGAGAATATTTGCACCTCTCTGGTCTATCTTTAAGTTTCCAGAGGGTTGTGAGGAAATCGGCGTTATACTTCATCCAAATACACTCAAGCCTACAAGAAGAACTGTAAATGTGGTCTCGTCCCTGATGCTGCTGTTGTACGAAAACTCAGTGTTAATATTATTTGAAAACACCAGCTGCAGTTTACATTTCCTCTGCTTTTCATGCCTAATGGACCAATACAGATGGTGCAAAATGCCTTGGATCGAAACATTATTGCTTTAACATGCTTTGAAGTTGAAAATGCTGCAAGACTATACATTATATGGACAAAAGTTTTGGGACGCCTGACAGGGCCAACAGGCACATTAAACACAATGCATGTACTTTAAAATACTTTAATATGAAGCTGGTCCCCCTTTGCAGCCTGGACAGCTTCCACTTCTCATGGAAGGCTTTCCACAAGGTTTGGAGAATTTCTGTGAACGTTTGTGCTCATTTATTTTGTAGCATTTATGAGGACAGGCACTAACAGGGATAAGAAGGTCTGACTCAAAATCTGTGTTCCAGTTCATCCCAAAGGTGTTTGATGGGGTTGAGGTCAGGGCTGTATGTGGGTATGTCAAGTTCTTCCACTCCAAACTCATCCAACTGTGTCTTTATGGAGCTTGCTTTGTGCACTGTTACACTGTCATGCTGGAATAAAGTATAACATTGTCCAAAATGTCTTGATATGCTGAAGCATTAACATTTAGCTCTTCAGTGGTAGTAAGAAGCCTAGCCCAAACCCTGAAAAAATGATGTGTCCCAGTACTTCTGTCCATGTCGTGCACACGCATACAATGACACAGAATATTTTCAGGTCCTTGATAAAGTAATTCATCAAGGTTTTCTGGACACTAATGACCCAGATATACTGGATACTACAGTGCTACAGATAAGAACAGCGTTCCTCAAACTTATTTGTATTGGGGACCAGTCATGCCAGGCTTTGGGGCTGCAGGGTCCTGCATAATTTACATTCACCAACCCACACTACCCACCCCCCTAGATAGATTGATAGATAGAAAAATATTATTACTATAGGCACAGTGACAGAGGCGTTAAGAAGTGAGGCTCCCCTCTCACGGACCGGCTCTGGTCCGCAGCCCATAGTTTCAGAAACGCTGAACAGGAAATTACAGTACAGTAAATACAGAATCATGAAAAATCCAGGCTAAAAGCCCAACAATAAGTACATTCAGGGCATTATTTGGGCTGGCGAAAAGAATGTTATCCCCTCCCTTAAAATAAAGGCGCACTATTGCTTGAGTCCCAATAGTAAGCCACCAGAATCATCTTGCAGGTGTTATTTTCACTCCCGCCTGCCCTGTGTGCTTCATCCCTACTGTGAAAAAAATAATATTTCAATTTTCTTCGCTCAGACTTTCCTCTTTGGAGGCTGTGGGCAGTAATGGATGGCGGCTTTGAGGACTGCTGTCAGCCGCCTAAGGAGAGCAGAGGCCAGGCTCCGGGCTGCTCCAACAGCCACCAATTTAATAAGCAAACCTTGCAGCATGCAGGGCATGCGGAGCGAGGCCTCGCCAAAAAAGAATGGGCCTTTTTTTCTCTTCCTTTCCTTTTGGAAATGATTGATCACCTCATAGGACTTATCGTTTCCCTGCGTTTCTGTGGATTCATCTAGAAAGGGGTGTGTATGTGGATGTCGTGTAGTTTGACATGTTTCATATCGTCTGATTAGCAGGTAACATTATAATGACAACAGCACCAGATGACACTTGTATGGAAAATTAGACTGGGGTGAAGGTGGGTTAATATGAAAAGAATGTAATATTACCATGTTCCAATAGGTTTCAACTAAAAGGTCTATAGTAGAACATTTTTGATTTGTCAAGGAGAAGGGAGATTCATTTTCTCAACCATTACATAAACGGTCTTTATTTTGTTGATGGAGTTTGATTTCATTCTGTCAGCCAATGCGGCCACTGTTGCAGCAGTTTTTGTTTTGAGGACACTTTTGTTTGGCCTCCTGGGTTTTCAGATTTCTTTGGGGGTGATTTCTTTTCAATCACAATAAAGAACATTTGACTACTTAAGACTCAAGATCCTCATCCCACTGGAGAATATTTGACAATATTCTTCTGTTTTGTTTAGTTATTCCTTTAACTAATTCAGACGCATCACTGAAACTTGGAAGGCGTTGTTCTGGAATGTATAGAGTTGAATAGCCGAAGATGTGGAGCGATGATGTTTTGGTGGACTTGCATCGAATGCAGTTTTATTCTATTATCACTTTTCCACTCCGTGACCATTACACACATAAAGGTGTATGCGGATGATCAGTCTGCACACGATAATGAGGCGTTCCTCTGGGAGATTCACTAGCGTCTCATTAATGGAGGCCAGATCTTTCTCCAAATGCTGTTTTCTGTGGAAAGCTTTTGTAGGTTTTCTCTTCAATAATTAGACTTGCCTGTCTGAGGCAGCGATGTGCTTTTTTTCTGTCTTTCGTCAGGCTTTTTTCCGTCAAAGAGAAACCAAATAATTTCTCCTTAATGTATTTATTCATGTACACACGGAACGTCATTATATTCCTGTCCCATGCTCTTTAGTTATCTGTTTGCTTTTCTTGCCCGACTTCAGAGCAATCCATCAAGTGAAACGCTCATGAAGGCTGTGTATGATTGGGCTTGAAGTGAGTTCTTCTTCACAGCCCTGTCCATTTCCCAGCTTGCTGAAAGCTATCTGAAGATAACATGATTATTGTTATTGGATCGCAAATTGTATTACTGCTTTGATATTTATAGAAAAATCTAGAAGAGTATAATGATATTTCTAATAATTATATTATTTAAACATTTCTTCCTTCTTTGTGTTTGTTTGTGGAAGACAGTGTGTGTGTGTGTGTGTGTGTGTGTGTGTGTGTGTGTGTGTGTGTGTGTGTGTGTGTGACGTGCATACAACAATGTTCATGTTTTAAAATTGGAAGGATAACATACTTTCTTTTTGGTAACTGATTAT
>JBBPDH010000017.1:12676177-12692623 GCA_037974565.1 Clupeocharax schoutedeni | reverse complement strand
CAGACGAGTAATGCCTTACACTACTAGTTACTGAAAAAAGTAATATTATTACAGTAACACGTTACACCCAACACTGATAGTGGATATAGGTCTACTAGGTCAGTTTGCCGTGGTAATTTGACCGGCTGCTGTCTATTTGGCAATAGTGACTCAAGTGATTCGCAGATCCGGATCACTTTACTGAGTGACCTAGAGAGAGTCAAATACGAAAAAGGATCCGAGTATCCCAGTTCTACTGAACCGTCGTGGGCCCGGCGATTCTGTGACGGAATCTTTTTAGCGAACTGATTCTAGTGATTCAGTACATCTAAAAAAGCTGCAGTACTTGTCACTATCCATCACCCAGGGTTTACTGAACTATTGCACAACACTGTTCCAGTACAGTGCGCCTGCTTAGAGACACCGAGGCCACTAGACACCCCAAAGAGCGCCTCAGGCAGGCCACAAGAGAGTGAATTGTTTATGATAAATTATATCGGTTCACTGGACTACGAACTCCATGGTGCCCTCTTTTCAGAATACGCTCTTCTTTTTTCTGTATTTCTTTGTAGTGTTCTTCTTTTTACTGTTTTTCATTTCAGAGCTTCTTCTTTTCCATCTTTTTCGTTTCCTTATTTACTACGGTTATTTCCCCATATTTTTATTTTATCTTCTCTTTCTTCTTTTTCTTGATTTTATTTTGATTTTATTTTCCAGACCTGTCAGTTCCTCCTTGCTTTTTAAACTCGTTACTTTTTTGACACCGAGCTCTCACGATAATTAACACCTTCTTGTCCAATGAAAACATTTAAGAGGATAAGAGAACATGCTACAGATCTTTCTAGGATTGCATTCTGTATCTTTAACAGATTTTAGATGAAGTAATTTATGAAGTAATAACTTTTAGATGAAGTAATTGTTACAGGTGTGTTCCACACTCGGGAGTATTCGTTTTATTATTGTTTCTGTTTGTTGTTTTGGGTGTGGAGGACTTTTGTTTTGAAATGGTGGAAAATATCCCTACCATTTTGAAAAAAAAATCTACATTTATGCTTACACGTCTCTGCAGACTGAACTGTTTGACTCGGACTTTGTCTTTAAAACATACATTTTTGAGCTTTTTGCGTCTATCAGTGGGTTAGTAGTATAACGATGAGTGTTATTGATTATGTGAGAGACATGGCGGCCGCAGGCCTCCACTCAAATGTTCGCATCCTGAGCAGCCTGCTTCTGACCATGAGCACCAACAACCCGTAAGTGAAAACTTATCCTCTCTTTAAACTCCGCTACTTTTATCCAGATCCAGCTCTAGCTCTGCTCTTTTGGGGCACTAAATACCTCTGATAACATTTATGTGTAAGCCCTATCTACCAAACTAGGCAGTGTGTGTTTTATAGGGTTTGCAGGACTGCACTACATGGACAAAAGTGTTGGGACACGTAAACATTCTGGTTCATCCTAAAGGTGTGGGCCCTGTCCCAAATCCCGTCGTAAGACTTTAATTGGGAGCTCCAGCCGATTTTCACTTTTTTCCCCTCATTTTTACAAAGCTGTAAAAGTTTCCCGAGTTCCAACCATTCTAGATCAACTACCCGAGTGAGAATCACAGTGATGGTAGGAACCAGATGTCGATCATGTTCTTCGTCCCAGTCAAAAAAAAGCCTACACAACTCTTTCTACAACCCTGATTCACATTACACTGGGAACTACTGGTTTAATGCGTAAATGAGGAAACGACTGTTAATACGTTATTTTGACAAAAGTATTGGGACTCCTGACCATTCCACCAACCGGAACTTTAACGGATTTTCTTGTTTGGCTGTGGGGAATGTGTGCCCATTAATTTCTTTAGAGCATTTTTGAGGTCAGGCTGTGATGTTTGGCGAGAAGGCCTGGCTCCGTTCCAGTTCATTCCGAAGGCGTTGGATGGGGTTAAGATCAGGTTCTCGGTGAGGGGCAGTCAGGCTCTTACATTAATCAATAGCCAGTGCCGTGATGGTTGCTGAGATTAGATACCGTTACAAACTGCTGTGGCAAGAATGTGGCAACTATTATTAATATAATGGTGATGTTTGTACAGGGAGCTCTTTTCCCCAGCTCAGAAGTATCAGCTCCTGGTCTATCATGCTGATGCTATCTTCCATGATAAGGAGTATAGAAACGCAGCCTGCAAGTACAACATGGCTCTGCAACAGAAGAAAGTACTGAGCAAAGCCTCCAAAGTGCGACCATCCAGCACTGGAGGCTCGTCCTCAGTGCAAGCTCAGGTGAGGCGGAACTAGATATTAATCACCTTGCAGAATTTTTGAAATATCAAGGGCTGGACTTCAGAGTGTGCTTTTTAAATACATGTGTTTGTTACTTCATTCTAGCCTTTCAGTTTCTTTAATTTACTATTTTGCACAGTCTTATAGAGGTTTCACAACACATTGCACTTGTATACCTGTGTGTGACTCAATGTATACTTCTGTCAGATATTTGATTTAAGTTCATGGGACTGAGTAAATGTAACAAGTTAGTGTGCACCTCTATTATTACACTGGCTAACACATTTGTATGAAAGATCTGTTTCATTGAAATTTTGGATGTTTCCTAGTCAGGTTTTGCACCCTGATTCAGAAAAATCACATCATACTATTGCTATTATTTTCATATTTTTACTGATGCATGTGTCTCACGCTCAGTGTGTGAGCGTTGGCAACCCTGTTATCTACATTTACAACAAACAAACAACATTAATATGCAGAAAGTTATAATTATAGTCAACTGAGCTTCCAAGTTATCATCTAAAAATGACGTTTTTGCCAAAAGTGTATAAGAAACACTACAAAATATAATAAAAAAACCTATTTTTTGTTGCCTGGTGTTATTATTATTGTAAAAATTAATGAAATGTTTATATTTTCTGCAGAACTTGCCATCAGAGATTGAAGTGAAGTATAAGATTGCAGAGTGTTACACTATTCTGAAGCTGGATAAAGATGCTATCTCAGTGTTGGATGGAATTCCCTCAAGGCAGAGAACGCCTAAGGTGTCTTCGCTTTTACCTTTTGGCTACATTCAAATACTGAAAAGAACAGTTTGTTCGTCTTATGTTATGTCTAGTTTATATATTGTATGTAAAAAATGACCTAATTGCATCATTACTGTGATCTCAACAGATCAACATGATGCTAGCAAATCTCTACCGGAAGGCTGGTCAGGAGCGATCAGCGGTAACAAGCTACAAAGAGGTTCTGCGGCAGTGTCCTCTTGCTCTCGATGCCATTATTGGTGGGTAACTGCAGGGATTTTATAGGACTTAAATATTATATGAACGGCGGGGGGCCTGTTCATGTGGTTAGGGAGCTGCCCCTACAATCAGTAGGTAATGTATTTGAATCCCAGGACAGCCGGTGGCACCACTAAGGTACCCTTTAGCAAGGTACCGTCCACACACACTGCTCCCTGGACCCTGCATCACAGGCTCCCACTTTACTTGGTGAAGGGGTTAAATATAGAGAGAGAAATTCACACTGTGTGGTGTGCTGTGGTGTTCACACATGGGGATTTAAGGAACATATTTGTCGTATATTTTGAGCACCAGTCTTAAATCACTTATTTGGAAATAGCACAGCAAATTTTAATGCTTGTTTGCGTTATAAGAGCTGCGATCTGATCTGATTGTGTGTACATTTAAATCCAAACCTCTAAATTGACCAAATTCTGTCTCAGCCTAAACCCAATCACCACAAACATAGTCTCAGCCTCAGACGTCACACCCACGGAACGTTGGCTAAATATCTGATGCACATGGTACACTTAACTGGAAACACTTCAGGAATGTCGAAGTCGTCATCTGATTGGTTGAATTTTATCGGCTTCCCGGGTGACGCGAGTGTCGTGTTTATTTTCGGTCCGCCGGGAAACAAAGTGCAGACGTGTGATCACAGACGTGTGATCTCACTGATTTACTCTGTGTTTTGATCAGATGTGGTAATGCAGACACCATTGTTATACGTGCACAAACAGATCAATGACTTACTGCTTGTTTTCTTATCCTTCTTTGATTTTCTATGCTGACTGACTTGTTGCACTTCGGTCTGTAGTAATGGGGACAATTCCACGCCCCAAAACGTGACGCTGAACGAAACGAACTGTGATTGGTTGTTTGACATGTCTGTTAAACGGCCTTATGGGCAGGCCTTGACCAAAGAAAGCTGCTATGAATTCCAGACCTTCAGCCGTCAGTCTGAATGTCTGGCTACGCGATACTACCACAAAATTGAGACCCAGTTCAACTCCACATTCCCTATAATGGAGCCTGTTCGTTATTCATGTTCAGATCATTTCAGTCGGTGCATTTAAACTGCATTTCAAATGTTTTATAGACACAAACTTCACATGTGAAGTATGAACAAATACCTCTTCTATCTCCCATGTTCCTATTCATCAGCTTCAAACACATGCAGTTGAGGATGTGCGAAGTGCCACAGTGATATAAGCTGTGTGTGATGGCTTGCAGGTCTGCTGTCTCTGTCTGTGAAGGGAGCTGAGGTGGCCTCTATGACTATGGATGTGATCCAGAGTATCCCCAATTTGGACTGGCTCTCTGTCTGGATCAAAGCTTACGCATTCATTCATAGTGGAGATAACCACAGAGCCATCAATACTATCTGGTGAGGAGCTCACTACTTAAAGTCTTTAACTCTTAAATACATAACTTGAAATGTTTTTTTTTATGTTACACCTGTACCTAGTATTCTTTTCCTTCTCATATAATTACTAAACACAAGGCCATAAAACCTATTCAAAACATTCTGAATATGTTTTGGTGCTTGTCATGTGTAATAGTATAGTTATGTTATGTTTATTTGAGTGAAATAAACATTTGAATTTCCGAGTTGGTTAGTGGACAGCTGATCTGGGAACCGACAAGTTTTTTTTTATTGTTGTTGTTTTTTTAGGTCAATCTGATTTTTGTTGGTTGTACACGATCAGTTTTTGTTAGATGCATGTGTTTACTCACTGAATACCTGAGATATGTGCAAACAGAGAAGACACATGTGAATTGAAGAATAAAGGGAACAGTCTTTATATCACCTTTAAAATTAATTTTTTTCTATCTGATCTTGGCGCTACAGTGATCCTGCACTGGAAATCTGAATGGTCTGTGATGTGGTGCTTGGTTGTTTTAAAAGTGGAAGCTGTTCATGTGGAAGCTCTGATTTGTGTTCTGGGTGAAAAAGTTCACCTTTTTTTGTCTCTCTTTAAGCTCCCTGGAGAAGAAATCTCTTCTCAGGGACAACGTAGATCTGTTGGTGAGCTTGGCTGATGTTTACTTCAGAGCTGGGGACACCAAGAATGCCATCCTGAAATTTGAGCAGGCGCAGATGCTGGATCCCTATCTGATTAAAGGTACACAGCTTACTATAATTTTCTAGACACATTTTTTGATACTGTTGCTTTAAACTGTAATGTCAGAAAACACGGTCATTTGTTGCTTATATTTGAATAACGTAAGGCAGGTGTATTCCAGTGCACTTTTCTAAGTGAATTTTGTGGTTAGACGTTATGATTGTAAAGAGGCTGAAGCTTTTTTGTGTATATTGTGCTGATTGTAAGGCATGGATGTGTACGGCTACCTTATGGCTCGAGAAGGCCATCTGGAGGATGTGGAGGTTCTGGGCGGGCGACTGTTCAACATTTCTGATCAGCATGCCGAACCCTGGGTCATATCTGGGTAAGTAATAGTCGAACGGCTACGTTCTTACCAAAATCACAGAAATTGGATTAATTTCTGCAAATTTTTTAGTGCTTATGAGAAGACCATTTGCAAAATTATAATTGACATGGCTCTCAGCCAATTATAGCGCTCTCTAATGTATTGTAGTGTAATGCTATCATATATAAAGATAAATAATACTGCACTTGTATGGGTGCCATTCTTTTGAGTTGTTTAAAGTTTGGTGAAACACTTTTCATGAATTTTGTCAGTACTTAGAAGGACCTCCTGCTTGTTTCAGCATAACTAGTGCTGGGAATAGTATGGCAATTGTTCGGTTAAAATCATTGTATGCTCTAGTTTATGCTTCTTTTACCATTGCATCTGAAAC
The DNA here is from genome assembly GCA_037974565.1 of Clupeocharax schoutedeni. Taxonomy (NCBI): domain Eukaryota; kingdom Metazoa; phylum Chordata; class Actinopteri; order Characiformes; family Alestidae; genus Clupeocharax; species Clupeocharax schoutedeni. The sequence continues at coordinate 12,686,549 of JBBPDH010000017.1, read as the reverse complement.
GCCTACATTTGTGGTGCATATTGTGAAAATGTGTTTGTGGTGATTTATTATTATATCATATGTATTTCTATATGTATTCTAATTTCTTGCTTTGCCTCCTAGGTGTCACAGTTTCTACAGTAAGCGTTACTCTCGTGCGCTCTACTTGGGGGCCAAAGCCATCCAGCTGAACAGCAACAGTGTGCAGGCGCTCCTCCTGAAGGGGGCAGCCCTGCGCAACATGGGTCGTGTACAGGAAGCCATCATACATTTCAGAGAAGCCATGAGATTGGCACCCTGCCGACTGGATTGTTACGAAGGTAAGAGTGTTGCTGAATGTAAGATAAAGAAAACGTTGACGGTTTAAGATCAAAGCAAGTTCTCAGGCTTTTACTGATCCCTGAAAACATCTGCATAGTTTAAGCAGATATTTATATATTTGTATTTTTGTTTGGTGTGTGATATATCCAAGCAACGTGGCTGTGTGTCTCATTTACTTTCATGTAATCTGTTTTTAAAGGGCTGATTGATTGTTACCTTGCATCTAATGGCATCCGTGAAGCAATGGGAATGGCCAACAACATCTATAAGACACTTGGTGCCAATGCCCAGACCCTGACTATCCTTGCGACTGTGTGTTTGGAGGACCCCATGACCCAAGAGAAGGCCAAAACACTGCTGGACAAAGCACTTGCCCAGCGGCCAGATTATATCAAAGCTGTAGTGAAGAAAGCAGAACTCCTCAGTATGTAACCATTTCTTAGGGCTAAGAACATTTTCACCAATTATTTCTGAATATAAGACTGGGCATGAGAAACAAGGGACATTTTCCGTAATAAGCCTGATGGGTTAATTCTATAAACCTCCTTTTGACTTGTCTGAACATGTTGGTCTGCAATTATCTTTGGATGTTTTTCGTATTTAGGTCGAGAACAGAAATACGAAGAGGGCATAGCACTTCTGCGAAATACACTGGCCAATCAGAGTGACTGCATGCTGCATAGAATGCTGGGAGATTTTCTCGTAGCTGTTAATGACTATCAGGAGGCCATGGACCAGTACAGCATAGCACTGAGGTAACACAGTCCTTCTGTAATGCAACCTTAATCGGGCACTGTGGCAAGCAGTCAGTGTTTCTTTACTGCTATAGTTGTATGGTGTATTTATACAGTGCATGCTGGAAAACATAAAACGCAAAAGATGGATTTTGTCAAACTATGGAATGAAATACTGTGCCACAGAATATTACATGATACATAATGGCAATGCCCCTTTAAGCTTATTAGCTAGCTCTTTTGACCTAGCCTTTCAGATGTAACTGACCTCTTCTGCTACTTCTGCTAGGTGAATGACACACACGTCTTTCTACATGTGGTTTAGTGGTCTTGACTCTGTACAGTGTGATACAGTTGAATTACACCGTATTTAGACATGTTTTTAGACCACCCAATTAAAGCTACCACAATACTTTCCCCTCAGCAATAACCATGCTATATCCTTCCTCCCCCTCAGCCTGGATCCAAATGACCAAAAGTCTCTAGAAGGCATGCAGAAGATGGAAAAGGAAGAAAGTCCCAATGATGCCACGGTGGAGCTGGACGGGGATGACATGGAGGGCAGTGGAGAGGAGGGCGACCTGGAAGGCAGTGACAGTGAGGCAGCGCAGTGGGCTGACCAGGAGCAGTGGTTTGGCATGCAGTGACTCCATCCACCATCAGGGCTGATCTTGGAAGAACTCACTGCTGACTCATATTGTTATTCAGTAGAGTTTAACAACCATTAACTGATCCTGGATCAGCATGTTACTCTTGAGGAATTTAATAGTGTAGGAGTACTGCCTACAAAAACTGATGCAGCACCCCCTGCTGGCTGGGAGATGTGGCTGAGCAGGCAGAGAGGAATTAATTTCTCAAGTTTAAAGACTGACCATACCTGAACATGAGCGATACTCTCATGTGGTGGTGGAGCAGCAGCAGCACCCTTTAGGACTGATGGAACTCACTTCAGAAAGTGTAGAGGAATCAAGGCACCCTCACTTCTGTCTGCTCACCTCTACACTTGGTGATTGTGTAGCACCCCAGCAGATGGCAACATTGTGCACAATCAGTACAGAACAGTGCTTGACTGGGAATTAACATTTGTCTGTTTGAAGGCGCCTGATGCTTTTCTGCCTATTTGTCCATATTAAGAGCTGTTTAAGAAAATATCTTCTTGAACATGATCCTTACTTGTACTATTTGTTCTTGGCCTCATCTCAGAACAGACCGTTCCTATGGACTTATAAATACATACAAGAGTCCTCCACAAAAGGAGCAAACAATTGCTTACTAACAGCATATTCAGGCCAAGTTTGAATCCACGTAGCCTGAAGTGCACTTTTGTGGTGTTGCTTATTTTTAACATTTAATGTTGCATGTTGTGAATTGTGGATACTATTTTTAAAAGTTAATAAAAATCAGGACAGATGGAGTAACTGTGTGCTTGATTTATTGAATTTTAATAGACAGCATTCATGTACCACTATATACAAAATACACCTGTGATACAATGTAAAGAACACCAATGCAGCCATTTCTTGACATTTTATTGACCAACTTAAGTCATTGTGATAATTACAGTAGTCAACATTGATGGGGCAGTAGCTTGCCCCAGTCATCATAGGAACCGTAAGTCACACTCCTCAATGCTGAAATTCCACTTCCCTTTAACAGGATGCACATCACTGTGCAAAGCAATATTTGGTTGATATGCACATCTGCTAAAAATCCTTGGTGGGAAAAGGGCTCTTCTCACTAATGCCATCAGGTATTTCATATACATGTATATATAAATTGTGTTGCTGTGCTATACAAAGCTTATAGTATCCAACACAATGTCGGAGTAGCTTGAGGGGCATGCACCATGAAGAAATAATTCCCTTTGTATCGAACCTTCTGAAAATGTCATTTCAACTACCGGTAATTTAGGCTCCAGAAAATACTCTTATTCACTCCAAATGAAAACTTTGAGCATTTTTTTTCCTAAGCTAATTACACATCTTTTCTTTTTAGCACAGTTGGCATGCAGATCTTGGATGATGTGGAACTGCTCAACACACGCACTAAACTACTGAAACCATTACAGCTTCTGCAAGGAAAACCAAGAGCCAGCCAGGCTCAGATGGCCCGTGCTGAGGAGGGAGGGAGAGAAAGAAAGAAAACAAATGTAAAGTAAGTAAAGAGGCTGTATAAAACAGCTAAATAAATAACCAGAAACTTAAATACAAAATCAAATGTCGCACTAGAAGCAGACTATGCTTTGATTGGCCAAATTCCAATATACACAACAGTTTTGTGGAACAGTAGTGAAGCTCTACATGATCACACCTACAAAACATTTAAAATGACAAAAAAAGGGACCTCCAAGCTACTAAAGCCAAAGGGCCCGAGAACACGGTTCAGTGTTTGGCTGGTCTATAGTTGACAGTCTATGAAGTGGACCTAATTACTCAAAAATAAATTAAACAACTTTTCCTTAAAATTCTTTTCATGTAACAGTACTTCTGTCTTATTTATTCAAACATGGCAAAATGGGGTATTTTAATCTTTATTCATGTATTTACTACATTTTGAATAATCTGGTCCTTGAAATTGAACTTTACTAGAGAAAGGCAATAAACAATTAAAAAAAAACTATAAAAAACAGCAAAGAAACATGAACATACTTCAGCTGTAGGAGGTGAAGGTGTTACAGCAGAGGTTACAGTCAGGCACACACTCACAGGCCCAAGCAATGGGATGGAAAGGCAAGTCTTATTATTTTCCTAAGACACATTTTGAGTGAAGCATGCTAAATTAAGACATTCTTAGTCCCACAGAGTTAATATTAGAAAAATAGGGAGGATCTGTTATCTTAACTCAAACATGTGCTATATACACATTTACACAGGCCTAAATCCAGCGGGCCTTTTAGACGGCAGGACGCACAATCCCACGTTTCTCTGTCCCAATACTCCACCGCACTGGGAATGCTTGTGCTGAATTTATTCATTTGGATTTGCACTCATTTGTGTACAGTAAACAAACACGATCACACGCAACACTGCTCGACACTTACACCACAGCACCCCTACACAACCTCACATGGGTCATGGAAAAAAGTAAACCGAACGGTGCCCAAGTAAACGTTCACTGATTGCATGGCAATATGAAAACTTATACAGAACGATCATCTCTAGAATCATCATTAAGCACAAATGTGATAACAGGGCTGTTGTGTTTCCTAATCTTTAAAATAAGACACAGCCAGGCTGGTCTTCCACTGAGATTCAAAAGTAAAGTTAACCGGACAGCAGGGAAACTGAGGTAGCTTAATTCTGCCAACTCGCAGAGAAGTAACGACTTACTTTTCTCGCAAAGAAAGTTAAAGAAAACACTTCAAAATATCATAAATAAGTGGTTATTAGCGGGGAAAGGACACAGTATAATCTGGCTGATAAAATCCAACACAATCTCTCCTGTCCAGTATGAGCTGATTCAAAGAGCAACAAAGACAAATTAAAGCTCTCTTTTCCTAAAATATTTATAATCCTATCTTTCCACCTTCACAACGTCTAGTAATAAAGGGCAGCTGAGAACACAGCCTTTATAATATTGTAAGGTTTATAGCAATCATACGTCATGTGCTTTAAAAAAAAAGGAATGATTAAAACAAAAATGGTAGTCTCATTGTGGGCTAATATATATATATATATAAACAAACAATATACAGTCTGTGGACGCTTGTGCAAATGTTGACTTGGTTAATGTGTTTCCTGGTTAATGGTGTTTTATTTTTGGGTTTGTGTGCTATTGTCACTGCATGTCTTAGATCAGTCAGGAGGACCACAACAGGCGGCTGGTGTTAGTGTCTGTGCCGTACAGCCACAGCACCAGGGGGAGTGAGACGGCTACAAAAGGCCAGGAGATCCCCTGTGCGCATGCTGAGAGGGAGCAGCCTCTCTGCTGGGGCTCTGACTCTAGTTCTTTACCCGGTTCCAGGTAGTTTCGCGCAACAAACTTGAGCAGCTCATCCATCAGGATTACAGGCAGAGAGATTTTCAGCACCATCACCCACTGAGCCACATTCAGAGGAGTGATCTGGAAGATAACCTGGGAAGGGGAAGGGGGGAGATAAGTCAGGCTTTTGTTGTCTTATTTTTTCACAATGCTACTCTAATGAGATGATCAGGTTAAAACACTTGTTTTTAGCACAAGACTGTAAAAGGCACTAAAGAGAAGTGGGAGTTCAAAAAGATACCAAAAAAGCAGACGTTTTCTTCCCTTTCCTCCCCTTAGATTTTTTGTTCTCAGACTGTTACTATAATTCCATAACTCTTAAGATTATATCAAGTCAAAACCCTATTCTTGGCTGCAACTGTACTACACAAACTGTCAAGTTGTGGAACTCCAGAGTGGTCTGCACTTTCTCTCCTCCAAAAACATACCGGCAGAGGCTCCACATAGAGAATGAGGAAGTGCAGGGACATGGATAGGCAAATGGCTCCTAGCAGCCACACGTTCTCCCATGGGGGCATCCTCAGGAGAGACTGGTTCTCGGACAGACTGAAGAGACAGACAAAGTGAGAGTGGAAGTGACAGAGTGGAAGGGTTATTTTGGGTTATAGATATTACCGTTAACAGCAGTACACAAACTTTTCAATTTTATATGGGGATAGACGAGGTTTTGTGCAAGTGGGATTCTCAATGTAACGGACCTGTTGAGAGCGTTGCACATCTCAATGGTGACGAGTACTGACAGGGCCATGGTCATGGGGTATGGAGACTCGAACACGTGACACTCCAGGTCCTGAAAGTCAGGATTATCAGGACCACACTGCAGAAAGTGGCTCTGTGTGTGAGAAAGTGCAGAAGAGACACGACGCAGTGAGGGGAAAATACTGGTTCCAATCAAAATCCACACGAGCTAAAATAAGCAAATGCTTCACTTAACATCAACTGGATGTACTGTATTGTATATACAGCCTAGCTGGGCAATCTGCCCAGTAGTGATTCTTTCTACTCATACGCGAGTTCTCAGCAGAGCTTTTGAGTTTGAGCACTCACCAGCTGGTAGAGGGTGATCTGAGGTCCGTCATCAGCCACAGTGAACCACCAGGCTGCTGCCCCCACTGTAGCAGCGCCCACGTAGCCTGCAAGACACAGTACAGTCCATGCATCAATTACCACCTACAATTCTCTACAGTTGTGAGTCCTGTGGGTTGTATAAAAAAAGCTTAGTGCTACACCTCTTCATTAGCTCATCACCCCATTATCAATTTAATAAGTGGAACCAGGCATCAGAGAAAAGCCCTTGAGAACTTAACAGCTGATGTCCTCCAAATCTAGGACTGGTTTTATTGATTGCAATTAGACAGATTTCGAATTACTTACTGTGTCTTGACCAATCATGCATCTCTTTCTGTTAGGAATTATTAATTCCCCAAGAGTATTTGACATGCAGGTAAATTTCCTTAGGTTTCTATCTATGCAATGTACTGTTGTGTACGCCGGTTTGAATTGTGCAAACTTCCTGTTTAAACCTGACACTAAAAAATACACAAGTTTCCCTGACTTAGCTGCATTCACTTTTCGCCCAAACATAGCCATTCAGCCAAGATACACTGAATGTTCGTAGTTTGGTTCTTTGGGTCTTCAGCAGGGCTGTAGAGAGTTTTTGCCAAACAATTGCTTTAAACCTTTAAAATTGCTTTTAACAGCACGGCTGCTCAAAGAACATATATGGTGACTCACAGCCAATTGCCAGGTATCTAAAAAACAGCCAGCCAGAGATGAGGGGCTCCCGGGCGTTGCGGGGGGGCTTGTTCATGATGTCCAGGTCAGGGGGGTTGAAGCCCAGAGCGGTGGCAGGCAGGCCGTCTGTCACCAGGTTCACCCACAGCAGTTGCACTGGGATCAGAGCCTCAGGGAAACCCAGTGCGGCAGTCAGAAAGATGCTAGAGTAGAGAGAGAGTGATGGGAGGATGAGGAGTAGGAGGGGAAAAAGGAGAAAAAACTGAACACCCTGTTTGAAGAGTTTAACTCAAGAAGGCCTTAATACTGTAACGATGAGTTAAATCCGGTGTGTTTAATGAGGCCCAACACTAAACCATGTAGAGCTGCGGCTTGGAAGGAACTCCCATGCTTTATGTAAATACAGCCTGACTGAAAATAAAGTAATAGACTGACTGGAGACTAACCAGACGACCTCTCCCACATTGGAAGAGATGAGGTAGCGAATGAATTGTTTCATGTTGTTGTAAATGGCTCGTCCTTCCTCAACAGCAGCCACAATGGATGAAAAGTTGTCGTCAGCGAGGACCATTTCCGAGGCTGTCTTGGCCACGGCAGTGCCAGAGCCCATGGCGATGCCAATCTCAGCCTTCTTCAGGGCTGGGGCATCGTTAACTCCATCTCCTGTCTGAGGAGAGAGAACAGAATGATAAAGATGATGCCATGTGTTATTAAATGATTATGATTTGCTTAACATACAGAGTAATGCTATGAGGAGACAAAAATTCAAGTGGCTATCGTTAAACTTTAATGACCAGAATCATTCAATCAGCTTTAATTTATAGGTAGATTTTTCAGGTCAAGTCTCATTCCAAGATGTCTGCTAATACGGAATATAATAAATGCAGGGGTCTGCTGCAGTACTGTAGGTTTAAGAAACAAATTTGCAAACTAATGAATTTAGATAACTGCAAATATTTGATATATGGGTATGTGTGGATGATTTGGAGGCCATTACCATGGCAGTGATCTCATCGAAGCCCTGAAGAAACTCCACGATCTTGGACTTGTGCGAGGGCTCAACGCGGGCAAAACAGCGGGCGGCCACGACAGCCTCGCGCTGGTTGTGGGGAGAGAGGTCATCAAACTCACGACCTGTGAAGGCCATACGGTCGACTTCATCGTCCTCAGAGAAAATGCCAATGCGTCTGCAGATGGCCACGGCAGTGCCCTTGTTGTCACCCGTGATCATAATGACCCGGATGCCAGCTTGGCGGCACAGTTTGATGGATGCGGCCACTTCTGTCCTGGGAGGGTCCAGCATACCCACACAGCCTACAAAGGTCAGGTCAGACTGAAGAGAACAGGGTGGGAAAGCCAAAATAGCTTTGATTAGCAGCATGTTAATGAATAAAGAAATGATCACTTGTCCCAAAATTTAGGGGAAAAAAAAACCAAACATTTGTTTTCTAGCAAATAACGTAGCAAAAAAGAATACTCCAAACCACGGAAGCAATAAAACCGGCACCATTTTATACCTCATACTCTGCGAAGCGGACCGTGTCGGCCAGAGCCATCTCCTCCTTTTTGAGTGGGTTGTCGCGGGTGGCCAAAGCCAAGCACCGAAGTGTGTCTCGCCCAGTGCCATACTCCCTAATCACAGACATGATCTTCTCCTTAATTCCTTGAGTCATGGGCACCCGGTTGCCACGCACACGTACATATGAGCACCTGTCAATCACTCCCTCAGGGGCCCCCTACAAAAACACAGTCAGCATTACAGTACTGTTTACAAGTATGTGTCAGAGTAAACACATTTCATTAGATGGATATTCTCTTTTATTTCCCTATTAGTAACATTACCAACTTCATAAATAGTACAACCCTAAAACCTCACTATAAACCTAACTACAATTTAACAAGTCACCCATTTCGCTTTGCATGAATAACAAACTTTAACATCCCAATCTTAATGCATGAAGGGTTTACAAAAAGCTCCATGGCCAGGTATTAAAAACAGGCAAAAAAGCGCTTAATTCTAGCATGATTACTGCAAGCCACATAAGTCACACTCCAGCCCTAGTGCAGCACAGCTCTGCAGTGTGGTGTTTGACCTCATTAAACATGCCTTATTTAACTCAGCAGCCTTGCTAATGAGCTGATATGAGTTCAAATCAGTGTGTTAGAAAAGGGAGAAACACTTTCTGCAGCACAGCAGACACCCAGGCAGTCAGACACTCCTTAACCAAGCTGAGAAACTGTTCTCTGCAAATAAGCCAAGTAAAAGGAGGCTTTGTCAGTCTTGGACTAAGAAAAGGTAATCAGTCACCTTGACAAACATCTTGCTGGAAGTGGACTTGCCCTTGGTGGGGGTGCAGTAAACAGACATGGACTTCCTGTCCCGGGAAAACTCCAGGGTAAACTCCTTCTTCATCAGCTGCTTGATTACCTGAGACACACAGACGCATTCATTAATCAGCCTAGGTTGCTTTATGCAAATATCAGCCGCATGTTTATTAATCTTTGCTGTAGGATATTTACTGAGTTGCAGGCGTTGGCTCTTTCAATCCTGGAAAGGCTCCTGACATCCGTGTCAAACACGTTCATCTTTTCCACCAGACAGGTCAGAGCCGTCTCCGTGGCCTCCCCAACCTTCTCATACACACCTTTAGACTGAGCACACCAGCAGATAGTTTGTGTTAGATATCTGTTACTTTAAATGTGTGGTTAATTTCTGAATGCTAAATGTGAGTGTGTGAGTTCAGCCATGCTTATCGTGAAGATACCTCATTGAAGTCCAGGGAGGAGTCATTACAGAGAGCACAAATGGTAGCCAGCTCCACCAGAGCATCATATCTGGAGCACTTTACCGTTTGGTTATCAAGATACCTGCAGTAGTGACAACAGCGTGAGGTCATTTCAAATACAGAACAGCATGTAACACACCCACAGGCACGCGCGCGCACACACACAGTAAAAGCTGAAAATCTAGATATTTACTATTACTCCACTAAAATAAGACAACTTGAATTAGATTGGTGTATTTGTTGCATTTTTGTCCAATTACATTACATTCATATGTAATGCACATTTACTGTGTTTTACTTTTGTTCAATTTAAAATTCCTCTGTTTGTGTACTAATGAAAGGAACATGAACCTAAAGAAATGACCCTGAAATGAAGTCTACTGAGTAGTTATGGTGTAATGAAGCACTCACACATCGCCCTCAGGTGCATATGTAGATCCAGAGATGTTGAACTCAGTCAAAGAGCAGCTGTCACCCTCCGCATTGTCCAAAATGAACATCTAATGAAGAAAAACATTCAAGCTTCAGTGACTCCTATTAGACAACAGAAACTTTTACACAGCCAAATTTGGCCAAATGCTGTATTGACATGTACACCCCATGAAGTTATGAACTTTGCTGTGACTAAGAGCAGAGTCAGGCTTGCAAACACTTATTCTTTCCTTCTTCCTATCTGGGAGATGCTATAGCCTGATTAAATTCTGCTTACTCGATTTCTATCTCTTATGAGAGTGCTTAAGACAGGCAGGTGTTTTTGTTTTCTAAACCTGAAATCCTTAAATTAACACAATGCAGTGATTCATGGTGACCTTTACTCAGCAATTCATTTTGAGCTTG
>JBBPDH010000017.1:12664605-12675164 GCA_037974565.1 Clupeocharax schoutedeni | reverse complement strand
TCTAAACCTGAAATCCTTAAATTAACACAATGCAGTGATTCATGGTGACCTTTACTCAGCAATTCATTTTGAGCTTGCAATTGAACAGTGACTTATGAGCACTGGCAGCATTAATTGGAGAATAATTACATCCATCATCAGCAAACCAGACAGGACTCACAGGGCTTTTGGATTACAACTGTATGCACCTGCACAAACTGGAACGTCCTATATAAATGTCCTGGTCGCAAATCTGCTGCCTTAAATCTATGTACACTGTTGAATGAAGAGACAGAAGCTGTAGAGCTGTGATATAAGCAATTAAGATAAAATAAATGTGCACTTATACAATGTCAGTAACATGATAATTGCCTTCCTGATTTGGAGTATGGAATGTTAGCAACTTCAGAGATGGGCTGTGGAAGCACATCCTCACAGGAAGACATGCCATATAAACACTCCAAATGACACCACGGTACCAGGAAAGAGAGAGAGATGGATAGACTGGTAGCCTGCTTCATGCTCATGTCCCCTGTCTGACAGATCATAATAAAAACAGCAGACATACATTCCTTTGCACGCTACAGTTAAACAAACATTTCTAGCTATTACCACACAGGGCACATCACTTACACTGCAACTGCCCCTGCTCCTCACATAAGGATCTCCAGCTGGCTCTCTAGCTGATCTCAGACCTGTAGATTTTTTACTGACACAGCTAACTCTACAGCCACAGGAATAAACACTGGACCAGATGTCAGAGGAAGGGAAAAAAGGAGATTGTATTCCATCACCAAATTTAGCCTGACATAACACAAACTTATTTGTAACACAAGCATCCTACCATCTCCAAATCTGAGACTTCCTGTTCACAGAGCCAGTTAAGCTCAGCCTACTGATGGAGGGCTCTGTTTATTTACAGAAGAGACCACCGTGGACATAACTTAAGGCAGAACAGTAATCAGTTAATTATCCTTAATTAACTCTGGCAGTTAATGTGCAAGTACTTGATAAAGCCTGTCCTGAAGACACTAATGTACCAAGCCCATTTCAGTACATTCAGAAAACCTGCTGCTGTTTCGCCGCACTATTTGACCTGCTGCTAGCTGAGGTAATGACTGTAGATGACAGTGAGGTGACAGCAGATTACACAGCTGTCATGTTGCTAATAGCTCAGCACATTTAAGGAACACTTCACAGAGAAAAGCTCATAAAGCAAATATAGAGTGAAAGTGTCTGCCTGGCATTACACACCCAGCCTACATTAGCTAATAAAGCAAAAGATCAGCAGAACTCCAATTTACACCGTCTTCCTCTCACCCAAACGTAGAAAAGCTAAGTCACAGTGCATGATATGCAAGCTGCAGTCAATATGAGATGTTTTAAAGTACGTCTGCAGATGTTGATGCTAATGCCAGAAACTGGGGCTACCGCTACCTGGATTAGTATGATAGAAGTGTAAAAAAAAAAAATTCTGTTCTTCTAAAATATATCAGTGTCAAATTAAAACACCAGCCTGACACAAGTAATTTTTTAATAGCGATTAGCTACCAACACAACTAACTATTCCTCCCTGGTCAAACTAAGAAAACCTTCAGACACTAAACAGGTCATGGCAGATTAACTACATTTGTTTTGAGGGGAAAAAATGTTCATTTTTCACCAAAAAGTTTTATTTTGACGACCTTTGTTTTTCTGTAAGCAGCATTAGCTTCAAACTGTGAATACCAATTGTACTCTCACTATACTCACTCTGCACACAGACATCTGATTGGTGGTGAGGGTACCAGTCTTATCAGAACAGATGACGGATGTGCAGCCCAGTGTTTCGACTGAGGGCAGGGATCGGACTATGGCATTCTTCTTGGCCATGCGTCGGGTGCCCAGGGCGAGGCAGGTGGTGATCACTGCGGGGAGCCCCTCTGGAATGGCAGCCACGGCAAGTGCCACCGCAATCTTGAAGTAGTACACAGCGCCGCGGATCCAGGAGCCGCCGTGCACAGGGTCGTTGAAGTGGCCGATGTTGATGATCCACACGGCAATACAGATGAGAGAGATAACTTTAGAGAGCTGCTCACCAAACTCATCCAGTTTCTGCTGAAGAGGCGTTTTCTCCTGCTCCGTGCTTGCCATCTCATCTCGGATTTTACCGATTTCTGTGTTCACACCTGTGGCCACCACCACGCCCACGGCCTTACCGGCTGCAATGTTTGTGCCCTGTAAATGGCAAAAAAGTAATATAGACAAGAGTGTTTTCACAACAACGTCTTTGCTCTTCTCTTTTTTTTTCTTTTTTTCTTTGATCCCCAAAATTACACGGAAAGGTCAAACAACAGTCTGGAACAATCTTCTAATAGGAATCCACTTTTAATAAAAGCAATACAAAGATCTGATGGTGAAGTTGTCAGTTGGGGTGCTCTGATGGCCAGAATAAAAAGGTCAGCAGTGGCTGCTTTGTGCACTCACAGAGAACAGCATGTTCTTCTTGTCCTGATTGACAGCGCGAGGGTCAGGAACAGGGTCGGTGTGTTTAATGACAGAGACAGACTCGCCTGTACACAAAGAGCAAGAGCAAGCAAATACAAAAACTGCATACATATGAATGCAAAAATGAATAGCTATGGCAATGCTAACCTGTATGCACCAATCACAACTATGCTATGCTACTGACATGCTTGTATATAGTAACTTCATTACCCGTGAGGATGGACTGGTCCACTCGAAGCGTGGTGGACTTGATGGAACAGATGCGGATATCTGCAGGGACTTTGTCTCCCACTGGACAGATGCAAAAAAGGGGGAAAAAATGTGAAATTGCACTTATTTTCTGGGATTTTCCATGTATTGGATAGTTAGCAAAACAAGATAAAAATAAACATGATATATTTGAATCAATTATAACCGGGGACTGCGCTTTTCTGTGCCTTTAAAATGTAATTCCCTGATGAAATTTAAACAATAACTTCTGTAAGTAACCACGGCTGGACTTATGAGGCGTGGATTTCAAGTTCCCTTGTACACGTGACTAGATGTAGTTTCATCTACTCAAGCAATATATCACCCAGAAACAATACTAAATAAGGACTATTTGACTCCATTAGCCTTGTGCAAACAAACTGAATCGCTAGATTCACACTAGCTTTCATTCGTTGTTCACCATGGTAGGTTTTCTGGCAGAGGCTTTCATTTAAATACACAGCATTGTATCATTACAACCCCCACCCACCACACGATCTCTGCTGCTTGGAGGTTTACAACAAAAACCCATCATACGTTTAAGCCATTTTTTTTTCTCCAAGATCTAGCATAAGCAGACCCAAGATCAAAACTTTTACTCTCAGCATTCTCTTTTACTATGAAGTCAAAAACCAGGAGAAGCCCTAGGAAACAACTGGAAAGATTCCCTTTTCAGGAGAAAACAGACAATCTCACACACGTTCCCGTGTCCTTGTGCGGTGGAGAGGAAAATAGCATGGGAGCTACAATGCACTGGTCCAAACATGGGAAAACTATTTTGATCTGTTCCCTGATGCACTGCTGATCAGGTTTAAATCTGGACACCAGAGAACAGCTGCCCTCAACGAGAAGATGCAGGAGGTGATGGTTCACAGCTTGCCAATCAAACAAGGGTTTCTGAGGCTCAGAGTCTCAGGTTGTGTCAACCAAAACCAAATTTTGTAGTTTTGTATACATGGAAAAAGTTTCCCCTGAACTCAAACCGTTCAGTTAAAACACAATGAATATTGACAAAACTTTTCTCACTCCCCAAATTCAGCAATGCCCAATACAGCACACAGTTACAGCTGGGTCTCTTCAAAAGAGATCCAGTAACACAAACATGAATCATGGAATTCACAGGCCTGTTTACTGCTTAACATTATTATATCATTTATCATTGGGCAAATGAGGCCGGTCCACTACTTTAGAACACCAAACCATGACAAACATTTACGGCATTTATCAGACGCTTTTATCCAAAGCGACTTCCAATCCCTAATTACAGGGAACAGTCTCCCTGGAGCAACTTGGGGTTAAGGGTCTTGCTCAGGAACCCATTGGTGGTGTGCTGGGGGTAGGATTCAAACCCATGACCTCTTGGTCTAGAGGCGAGTATCCTACCCACTGTGCCACCACCACCCGCAGCAGACAACGACAATCGCTGCACCGTAGCTGGCCCATCATTGCATGCAACCTGACCCAGCATGGCAGATGTACAAGAAACCCATGTGCCAGGAGATGTGAAGGACGAGATCCAGAGCTGCAGGGACGAGAGCACAGGGTGCCAGCAATCCATCCATCCATCCAGTCAGCCTGTACTCTTCCCAGAAAGACTTAACACCACTCGGGTGCATCTTTCAGCCTGCTAAATGAGGAACAATGTACTGAATGAGAGGAGTCACACTTCACTGAAGGTCAATGGGCATTGTTTTCAGGCAGAGGGGTTTAATTTCACCCTGTTGCTGTCGAGGCCAGTGGGCAAACTGAGATTAAAAGTTCAACAGGGGTCAGGTGGGCACAAACACCTTGGAGGAGCCGGAGTGATGTACTTTTAAAAACGATAATCATGTCGAGAGGAACTTAAAACACATCAGCTCTCCAAGTTCACAGTAGTGGTGGGCAACACCTAGACCAGGGGCCACCAACCTTTTTGAAACTGAGAGCTACTTCACCAGTACTGAGCCATATGAAGGGCTACCACTCTGATACAATAGAACAGAGTTTACCTAAACTTCATGTATAATGATGTTTTAAATGCTTTTTAGACATCATTTTCAAATCTATATAAATGCAAATGCGATTAAAGAAGAATAGCACCAGGATCAAATTAAACGTTAGATGCTGCTCACTGGTGAGTTGTGCTCTTTTTTGAACAGGTCCGTGGGCTCCTCATGTGGACCTAGACAATAGAGGTATGATATGCCAAGAGGGCACACAAGGCCTTATTCTTGAAAATGTATTAACATAAGATGAGAGGATACAGGATTTTGGGTGGTGAATACAGTTCTGCTTTTTACTTCGTTATCCAAGAACTGTATCCACAACAGAATAAATAAATATCATGGAACTTCATGGAACTTATTCCTGCAGGCCCTGACCAAGGCACATAATTAAAGGACAGCAACTAGAAACAAGTTCGTGTCTGCTACCTACTATATCAAATGAAGTCTGTTTGGCCTGAGATTTATGGGGAGGATTTGGGGGTATACATAGTACAAGAATCCTCAAGAATGCCAAAGAGCAGCTACAAGCCTGTTTATACTGCATTAAATCCATGGTCCTGACAGCTTACTAAACACTTTGAAGACTATGGTGTATCTTTTCCAGGGTGCTTTTTGAATTATGTGTGCTGAAGAACATCCATCATGTTCCACTTCACAGCAAAGCCACAGGCCCTGGAGCATTTAGCATGGGGGCAAGTTGTTTTCTGGGAAAAGGGGAAAGAAGTTACCTTGTACTCGGTAGAACCGAAAACCCGTTGACTTGAAACATGTTTATAATAAGAGTGTTCCAAGTAATCATTTTACTTAGAATATAGCTTAGTATGACAAGCCTGTTTCGAGTACAGAAGTTGTCTGTCTGAAGCGACAGGGCTCTAGAGAAGGTTTGGTTCAGACTTGTAGTCGCTCTTCTCCAGAAGCAACACCAGCAGCTCTGTTCAAAGCCCAGAGCACGTTAGGAGTGCTATTTGCAGAGTGGCCTGCAGGTACAGGCTTGTCCTCCTCACTTCTCAAGTTGTTATCTGGTTATCCACCCTCTCTGCTCACACATCCGCCCCCTCTCTCCTCGACCGGGCAGTCAGAGCAGCGTGGCCTCTAGAACACCCACGCTGGACCCCGCGCACACCCAGAACCAGGCTCATGAGTCACAGGCTGAGGCTGAATAGAGGAGTGGGACTGGCAGATAATGCTAAACAAACTCGGCTCTACTTTCAGTGAGTGCCTACAGCACAACTGTATCTCAGACAAAAAACAGGCAGGCATAACATGCGCACACACCCTGCGTAGGTGACAGAACAGGTTCTCATACCCTGTAGCATTCCACTTGCAGTTTTCATATTGTTTAACACTTTCTATTCAGTGCACAGTACCACAGCTTCTTCTAACTGGTCTCATCTCTAGATGTCTAAAATCAAACAAACACAGATGCCCCACATGCTGTCCCTGGGACTGGCGCATGGGATCGGGTGCACAGGGTTAGCCAAGGTCATGCATGACAGTCTGACTTGTTGCATGAGGTCAACATCTTTGGCTGATTTTTTTTTTGTTGGGAAATTACCTTGGTATCACTGGTAAGATTAAGAAACTGTGTATCCCTTTTTCAAGTCATAGTTTCAACATATTTAAATGCACACAATGACCATGATATGTTCTGAGCAGTGTTTGATTTAAAAAAAAAAAAAAACAGCTCATATTACTTACATATTGGGTAATACTCAGCTTCATGTTCATCAAAGTGTATTCCTAAATTTGTTGGAACAGGTTTTGCAGACATAATGATCCCAGCTCCTCCCGGTCTACTGTTAAGAGCACAATCTTTTGACTCAAAGGTGGTTTAAACACACCGCTAAACAGATTTCTATTTCACATGGCAAATTACAGCAAACTAACATTTTGAAGAAAAAATATTTAGCTGACACAGTTATAGGTTATCTACAAAAGGTTGATTTAGGTACAGGTGGAACCCACTAGACAAAGGACCCTCCATAATTGCACTCATTCCAGCAAAGTCATTTGTGTCTTCTTGCTGACAGCACAAGGGCATCAGACACCTGGTAGAACCCCACTATGCCCCACAAGTCCTTTCCATGACAGGATATCGTTGCCAAGTCCAGCAGAATCCTGCATACCAGTGCTGGGTGACCAGTGCCCGGATGGTTGTAAGCAGTTGGGGAGGGGCTCACTCACTTCCCCTGGGACAGAGGGGTGGGCAGGAGGTGGGACACTACAAGCTCTTCCCTATAAGGTCATCTTTGGGCACCAACAATAGGAGCAGAGCTCAGCACAGTTATCAATCACAGGCTACAAGGCTTTGGTCTACTACATTTGATCTTGGACTGGTGGGGGTGGCATCTTGTTCCTCTTCTTCACAGATCAGCAAACAAGGCACTAATTCATTGCTTAAAATCTTACATTTACAAATGTTCTTGCTGTGCCATGAAACAAGTTTAATAAAAATAACTGGAATCAGTTACCAATGGTCCCATCCATTTAAGGTAAGGGTCATAGATTCCAGTCCTGAAGAGTCAGTTCTGCATGGGCTGATGATTTCCACCCATTCGCCCGAAGGGGTTCGGGGAGAACTGGTACACTAAGCTGGACTAAGCTTTCAGTATCAGGGGTTCTCAATGCAGTTCACTGAACCCACTGTCCTAATATTTTCAAATCTCTTCCAGTTCATGGACATTGATGATTACCTGATCAGGAACATCAAAGAAAGAACATTTAAAACTGCCCAGGGCAAAAAGGCTCTAGAATTGGGGTCAAGATTGTTTAGAAAATGACAACACAATATTCTGCACTGGGACAGAATATGGGTTACTGGGATACCATGCGTTTTTTTAGTTGAATGCTGTGGAATTTTTATCTCTGAATAAATCAAAGATTCGTTCGAAAAACATTGTTCCCACTCTGTCGGGGGCCGACTACTCCAAATGGGGCAGAGGGCTCTGAGCACACTGCACCCATGTGCATCATTTTCATTTTGTACACAGACAACATTGGCAGATTTCTAAATAATGTAAGAAATGAATGGTTAATTTAATCCTACTTTCTAAACAATTAAATAATTAATGTTGCTTAATTTGAGCCTTTTGATCATTTTAGACAGTGAAAGTCACTTTAAAGTAGATATAGCATGTATAAGATCACAACAATTATAAACAGTCAAATAAGTCTCAAACTGGGTTCTTTTTGGTCTCAGACTCTGTCTTGACTGGAACTCAAACCCTTTTTTGAACTCTGTCTTGACTTAGACTTGACAGTTCTGTTCTTGTCGAAGCTTGAGGTATTAATGAACCTATTAGCTTTAGGCGCTGAACTGTGAAGAGTTGAATCCAAGCATTTCAGCATTGCTTAGAGTCGAAGAACTGTTTGATTTCCAGAACCAGTTCCTAAAGTCGGCTCCATCACTAACTCAAGCATGGCTCACTCACCCTTATCCCCATCTTTGATACTATGGCTCAAGTACTGGGATACTATTGAATCACAAGACATCCTAGAGTCAATCTGCTGGCACAAAATCACCACAGAGATGTTGGGGAGGAAAAGGGTCTATTCTAATCTTCAGTACCAAGAATATACTTAGCCAGCCAGCCAATAACACATACACACAAACGGATCGTCTACAGCATCAAATCCCTTACAGGTGAAACAAAAACATTGACACCAGGATGCACTATATAAAAAAGGGAATCCTGGAACTCAACTTAGCCAAAAACTTAGCCAAAGGCTGGCTGGCTAAGAAGCAGTGTGATGCTCTGGGCAACGTTCGGCTGAGAGTCCTGGCATTCATGCCGATGCATCACTTACATAAACACTGTCACACACAAAGTTTTATCTAATGGCAATGGTCACCCATGATAGTGTGCCCTTCCACACTGAAATAACTGTTCAGGAATGGTTTGAGGAACAAAAAGTTCAAGAAGTACAAATTCTACAGATCTCATTACAGAGGCCTACCTCACAACTTACAGGCCTAAAAGGATCCAATGAAAACATAATGGTGCCAAATACCACATCACACATGCAGATCTTGTGGAGCCAATGCCTTCACAGGTTAGAATTGTTTTGGTGGTATGAGGGGCACTGGCACAATTTTAGGCAGATGGTTTTAACGTTATGGCTAAAGGGTGTTCACATCTCAGCCCTGTGAGGAGTTGACAGTCAGTCAGTCACTCAGTCTTGGCTGCATTTGTAATTCTGTTCACGCCAAGTCAGTTACAGTCCCTCAGCCCTTTGCAGAATGTGTGCTGTGCCACAAACTGTGCCATGTACCCAGTACACTTGGAGTGAAAGAGACCAGATGTCAGGTTATGAAATCCTCTCCAAATACAGCCAAAAACCCAGGTGCCTCAGAGTTGATCATGTTAAGTATTTGTATACTAATCAATTCCAAAACATTCAATCCATTGTGTTCAAACGGCCTCAAGCATCAGAGCAGTAGTGGACAAACAGTGATCTAAAAACAAAGGAGAAATGGAATGAATTGATGTACACAGCAAAACTTGGAACACAGACGAAGATGAAGACCCTTAATCTGATCTGATCACTTCAGGAGGACGTGTTCATACTCTTTCAGCAGATTTACATAGTAATGCTTGTCCACACAAAGACACAGAGTTATACTTCAATTAGACTCTGCACCATCAGTGACCTTTTCAAGGTGACACTATCGTCCGTCTGGACCAAACCTCCAGTCTCATGATGTAATGCTGGGGGTGGGGGTGGTGTAGGACACCTGTCATCTTCACTATTGTAAATGCAAGCTATAAATAAAGCATTCTATAATCTCAACAGCCTATCCATTGCTAAAAATAAAATCTACCACCATTCTACAAAAAAGAGTTACCAGTTCTTAAAAAACCACGCAGCAGCAGTCCATGCCAGGAGAACCCATCCACTCTCACCCAAGCACACCCACACATTTACACATGTTCCTTCATCTCTGCACAATCAACTACATATAATTACAACTACACAAAATATAATCATTTATTACAGCATGTTTTCTTTCCAGGCATCAGGTCTTGTTTAAGCCTGGATTAGAAGGGTAGCAAAAATAAGCATACAAAACTAATGTACATTATGAATGTAAATGAGGGTAGAAACACAAATATGCTTTATAGAACAAAATATAATGAGCCCTAACTGCCCAAAATCCTTTTAAAAGCAGGTTCATCTTCGGTGGTTTCCTAGAATCCAAACGAACAGCAGCAACCGTCTCAAAATACATCAAAGTCCTAATCCTCCTTTCATTCCAGCATTATTTTGGGCTCTTCTGCATTTCTGCACACAGTGAGAGCTGCTGACAGAGCTGAGAGCTGCATGAAGAGAGTGTGAGCAGCATCAGCAGTGTGAGCGTGTGTATGGGGCAGGGGCAGCCGAATTAGGGATTAAAAGAGCATCTAAACCTACACTACATTTATAGCAGGCCAGCAGAAGATATTACTTGTTAAATCTTTTCAATATCCCTTGAACAGTACTAGCATCACAGATGCAGCATTTATGTGACCTTCTAACCACATCACTAATTGTTTTATTATGGGCTGTAAGCACTGAAACCAACCATTGGAACTGATTTGTTAACCAAGTCACTATAAGGTAATATCAGAATTGTAATGAGGCATTTTGTCCATACTGTGCAGACTTAATTTATTAATCTATAATTCATCTATATCAAGTTAGATAGACAGAGGCAGAGAGACAGAGAGAGAGACAGAGAGAGAGACAGAGAGAGAGACAGAGAGAAGGTCTAGAGAGCTGGGGATACAGACAGAAAGAGATCGAGATAGAGATAAGAAAATTGCTGTAACTTACCAGCTACCTCCACAATGTCTCCAGGCACAATGTCTTTGGCTTTGA
>JBBPDH010000017.1:12649734-12663492 GCA_037974565.1 Clupeocharax schoutedeni | reverse complement strand
GAGATAGAGATAAGAAAATTGCTGTAACTTACCAGCTACCTCCACAATGTCTCCAGGCACAATGTCTTTGGCTTTGATCCTCTGCACAGTCTTCCTGTCCTGGCGGTACACCTTCCCCATCTCAGGCTCATACTCCTTAAGTGCCTCAATGGCATTCTCAGCATTACGCTCCTGTTAAAGGCACAAGTGACCATTTCATTTGCATACTTAAATCTCCATGCTAACAATGCTTACAATGAAACCTACACAAAACAAAAAGTCCTCTGCAAAACAAAAAGGGAAAAAAATATCAACAAAGAACACAAACACTTATGGAGCAAGTAGCCTCTTAAACAATTCTTACAGTTACTAACACTTACCTGCCACACACCTACGATGGCATTGGCTATGAGAATAAGCAAGATTACAAAAGGCTCCACAAAGGCTGTGATTGTCTCTTCTCCCTCTTCAAACCAGGCTAAAACCTAAAGAGAATAAAGACAAAGGGGAAAAAAAATAAGATGAAGGAACATGTATGTGTCTCCCCGACAGGAACAGGCCTGCTGTGAATACATGTTACACCACAATTGAGCAGTTTTCCTCTACACACACACAGGGCTGGAACAATCTATGGCCTCAAAAGCCCTGCCTAACATTTCAAACAAACCAATAAAGGCACTATAAATACATGACTGTAAGGAGGTGGATCTTTTTAAAGCCCATCATCTAATGAAAGAAAAATAACTGAAAGAGAAATGCAGAGAAGAGAGAAGTTTCAGTGTTTATGCTTTGAGGGTAAAACACTTTAAAGTTCAAATCTGCAAACACTCCAGTCGCTCTGGTGATTTCAGTTATTCAAAAGCTTCTGAGGTTGCAGTTTTAGACACATGCTGCTACCAGCTGCAGTGATTCCTCACTGGGACTGTAAGGCACTCCACAGAGCATAACCAGGCATCCAAAGCAGCTTCCAAACCCTTTGAGCCCAGAAAAACTGAGCATATGTGAATCCTGGCTTTGTGGTCGGTCATCTATATATACTGCATTCTCTACTATACAAATGCTTATAAAAGTTGCTCATTAAATGGTTTAAAGAGGGTGAACAGTAAATGTAATTATGCGCAATATTGGGTTTGTAAAAATTATTGTTCTGAAAGAGTTGATTTAAGCATTGATTTTGAAATGTTAGTATCAACATTCAATAGTGTGCACATTTACTATTGTGTACATTGTACTTTCAGTCAATGTATTCAGTACATTTTTTAAATAATTATATGTTGTACTAGATAATCCAACCTTGCTGCACTGAAATTTCCTGTAGAACTGAAACGTACAGTCTTCAATTATTATAAAGCACGCTTTGGGTTCAGCTTTTCACAACAGTGATCTGCACCACATAGAAATTAAGTCGAGGCTAATCAGTGGGAACCATGTTCCGTGTGATGTTTCCGCTGTGCTACCTGGTGATAGCTGGCTGCAGGCTTTAGTCTCCTGCCGTTGGCCAGATAGTCAAGCTACTGGAACAAGTCTCCCAATACTGAAGGTCAGAAGCCAAATTTGGCCTGCGGCATCACCCTCTCCCCAAGCCTGCTCAGCAGGAGCTGTCAAAGACAGAGCCCAACACCTCGCTATCTCTCAGCTGGGCAGCAGGCAGCTGGCTGGAATACCTCCTCCTGGCCGGACTAGTCCGAACAGCCACGCGGTCGAGAACCAACCACAGCGGACTTAACAGCTTAGCCAACCACCAAGCTCAGGCCTAACTTAGTGCACATGCTGTGTGTACTGTGCAATGCTAACAAGAACTGAGGCAAGTCGTTCACATGATTTCAGGATCTGAGAAAATTAACATTAGATGTACGATCCAACAAAGAGTTGTTTAGGAGATTGAAAAACATTCTTCACTTCCTAATCAATGCAAAGATATCAAAGGGCAATTTTCTTGGTCCAAGTTCTTCAATGGTTAAAAACTAGTTTAATAAAATTTTAAAAATGAAAGAAATTGCGTTGATAAGACCCATGGTATCAAACAGTGAAAGCCCATGTGCAAGCGCAGGTGTGAATTTTTCAAAAACACAGACAATTCTGTCATATAGTGTACATTCCTATAACAAACAGGACATTTTGAGGTATAATGAAGTAATGCAATCTGGCGGCCATCAATTTAAAGAAAAGGTCATATGAAAGTCTGTAAAAAAAAAAAAAGCTTTAAAAAAACAAAAAACAAAACGTAACCACCATCAGTTCTACAAGCTGCAATCATTTACTCCAAGAGTCTTTTACACGGCGGCTTGAGACAGCAGCCCAGCTCAAATGTCTTATTTAGTGGATGGTGACAGACACCCGATACCAAGAAACAGTGTTGTCGCCATTCCTAAGGAGTGCAGCTTTCTCAGCTGTTTAACCTTCTGATCTGTGAGAGACTCAAGGCATGGTGAAAACATGATATGCTAACAAGCCATCTCCACCTCCACAGAAGCAGCAGGGGGGGGGGGGGGCTCATCTAAATTCCCAAACCTGCTCTAACAAGCAGAGTCACTGCTAATTAGCATTATCACTTTGCAGCAAATAACTAAATGGACAAAAAAGTAGAGAAACTGGTTATGACTCCTAGTTGTGTAAGACACGATCAACTATACTTACAAATGATATACAAGCTGCTAGGAGAAGAATCCGCACAAGTAAATCTTCAAACTGCTCAACGACCAGCTCCCATATAG
Source organism: Clupeocharax schoutedeni (assembly GCA_037974565.1). NCBI lineage: Eukaryota > Metazoa > Chordata > Actinopteri > Characiformes > Alestidae > Clupeocharax > Clupeocharax schoutedeni. Next base: position 12,660,799 of record JBBPDH010000017.1, on the reverse strand, counting down.
ATTTTCCTGAGGAGAGGAGGAGGGGGTGGTGTGACTCCATCAGTGCAAATGGTAATGGCAAAATCATTTTTAAATAAACCAATAAATAAAATAATTAGAAATCAAGAAAATTACCTTCTTCAGCGGGCAACTCTGCACACAGCACAATTGTCGGGTTAGAGGACAATGGGAAAAAAAGAGAAAGGGGTCAAATTAATATCAGGCTGCTATTGCTTCAATAACATTTTAATGTACTCCAAATGAAGATCAATTTAAGGAGGTACCAACTCCATTGATCATGCTTTTACCCACACTTAAGACCTGCACTGGATGGTTCAGTTCAGTCAGGAAAGGCACACTACAGAAGATTCTAATGGGTTGTTTCTAATCAGGCTTTCTAACATCTTCCCTCAAGAACAGACGGGGCATTATTAGACTAGAGCAGCTTGACCAAGTCTACAAACAGAAATAACTGTAAACCTACTGGATGATCCCTTGGTAATGGTGTACGACTACGATCATGGATATATGGTTCTTGGAAAAATAATACTACAAGTTATTAAATTCTCCATAACCTCCACCTGAAAGTGTGTTCTCTAAAAGTTTCAGATACTGTTGTCATACTGTCATCATTACAGAGTGTGTGTCTGGGATCACATTCAGTTGTGCATTTCCTCAGAATGCCCAACAGATCACAGCTACCTGAGACTAAAAGTTCAGACTCAAGACTTCTGGTGGTACAGACAAATCTAATTTTTTTTTAAAAAGGGGGGAACTAAGGATGACCATGACCTTGCCTTCACCCACCCCCTGCCTCTGCCTCTATAATAGTGAATCATTTTTGTCTCAGGTTACAGCATTATTGCCTTTAAAAATCAACCCAATAAACCAAAAGGCTAGTCTTTCAATTAAACTATTGTAATCTCCATGATCTCAAACTGAAAAGTCTGAAAGTGCACTCTCTAAAGATGTCAGATACAATAGTCTAGATTATGGACCTGCGGGGCAGCAGTAGCATCATTATTCGGGCAGCAGGTACACAGTGTGTGGCTGGGATCCCATTCAGATCACACACACACACACATCACATCACACTAGCTGGTGGCCCACTGGTTAGGATTTGTCCCTGTGATCAGAAGGTCACGGGTTCAAATCTAAGGACTGCTAGTGGCAGTACTGAAGCACCCCAAGGTACCATCCCAACATACTGCTCCCCAGCTTCTGTGCTCCTGGCTGCCCGCTACTTAACTTAGCGTATGGGTTAAATGCAGAGGAAGAATTTCATTCTGTTCACGCTCTGGTGTTTTCACATATGATAAATGGACACTTTACACATCACTTCTACCCGAGCCTAGAAGTTCAGAATCAAGACTTTTGTCAAAAAAAGGATAACAATGACCTTGCTTTCAGTCCATCCACATTCATCCCGATCCTTATCTATCTGCCTCTAATGCCCTGAACATTCAGTCCAACTGAATGAAAAAACTGAAAGGCAAGATCTCAAGGACGTGGATGATGACGTCAGCACTTGCGCAAACCACGCCGGCTGGTTGAGACAAAACAGGCAGAATTCACCAGAATCTTTCTTATTAACGAAGCGTAACATTACCGCGTATTTGCTTTTTAAAATAAAAAAGGCTCCGACGTACCGTTGGGCCCCCATTTGTCCCTCTGCCTCTTGACCTGGTCCAGCCCCAGTCCCGTGCTCTCGTTCACGCTGAAAAAGCTGTAAACTTCCTCCACACTCTTGGTGTGTGCGTTCTCCATGCCGCTGCTGAATGACTGGAGTGAAGGAGTCCGAAAGAAAAAAGGCTTTTCTCTGTTCTCAGAACACGGTGCCGGTTTCAGCAGGCACCACCAGCACTCACCCTGCTGCCAGAGGGAAACCAGGCAAACATGAGGCACTGAAACTTAGAGGAGATGAAGATCAGCTCTCCTTACAAGACTCTCTCCGCTGAACATACAGCTGGAAAAAATGCCTTCTTGCTCCACCGTACAAGACAAAGGCACACCTTCTCTCCTGGCTTAGCACATCACATGTACACTCTCTTGGAGCCCCTTCCCTGAGCTACACGCCAGGAACCGCGCCGGAGAGTCTCGCTCCTCTTCCCCCACGACCAGTGCGCCCCGAGGTGGCGCCGTACTCTCGTTTTATCGCGACTGCCTCCCTGGCGCCCCCACACGAAAGACCCGAGAACAGCCAATCAGAGTCAGACTTCAAAAAACAGATAACCTTAAATTACCAGCACCTTTATAACCTCTCACATCATAGACTTACACTAAGTGGACAAAACTATTGGGACACGCCTGTTTTTCAGGGCCCCTTACTTCTAGTGAAGGATAATGCTTTAGCGTGTCATGGCTCCATGCTTCCAACTTTGTGTACACAAATTGGTGTATGTCCTTTTCTAAGCCAGCATGACTTTAAAGCATCCATTTATCATATGTGAACACCCCATGACTGCAGAAAATTATTGAAAAACTCATGGGCAGCAAGGAACACGGCGCAGTGTGGGAATGGGACCTCACAACTACCCCAGAGGTGCCACTGGCACTCTTGGGATTCAGACACACAGCCTTCTGAAGTGGGAACTCCTGAACCGCTAGGCCACCAGCTACCCCACAGTTCCCCGATGGACAAAGCAAGGCCCATAAATACATGGCTGGATGAGTTCAGTGTGGACCCCATCCAACATCTTTTGGATGAACTGGAACAGCGATCAGCTCATCAATGCTCTAAAGAAACGAATTGATACAAATCTACAGAAACACTCCAAAATTTTGTGGAAATCCTTCCAAGAAGACTGGAAGCTATTATAGCTGCAAAGGGGGAACCAACTCCATATGAAAGTCTATGCATTTGAATGCAATGTCATTAAAGTCTCTGTTGGTGTACTAGTCAGGCATCTTAATACTTGTGGCCATATAGTGTATTAGTAGTACAATAAATTATTCTGCATCCACAATCTGAAGGTCTGTAGGTTATGTTGTGAGAATGGGAACTGAAATCTGGCCCTGCTTTAAGCTGAATATATTTCAAATATTTGTGAGTGGTTAGGAAGTTACTTGGCATCTTAAAGGAACAGTATGCTGTTCCTTTGTCCAAGACATGTATGGCATCTAAAGTTGTTTTTTTTTTTTAATTTTGCACTGGCATTATGAATCTAATGGCAAAGTCATGAAAGTGTAGTCTTATTGGATGCCAAGTCTTATTGGGTGATAAGGATTTCTATTATATGGAGAGAGAGCAGATTTTAACTGCAGTCAAATGCCCAGTCGGCTGAGAGACCTTTTGAGATCAGCTATCCCCTGAGATCTGCCCTGGGCTTGTTTGTTTACATGTATACAAATATTTTACCATATAGATGTAAATGAACCAACACCTTTGGCAATTTTCCTTCCTATACTAGCAAACAGGAACTTCCTGAGGGCGTGACAGTGCTCTTTGTCTTCACAGCCCTTATTACCTCAAAGCCCTCTCAGTGTCTTCACAGGTGTTCTCTGAACCACTACTGTAACAAAGGCCTTGGAGTTATCCTCTCTCTCTCTCTCTGAATCACTATTGTATTAAAGGCCTCACAGGTATCCAGTCTCTAAGACATTGTGGTTCATTTAAAACTATGGCTAAGTGTATCTGGCTATATGTTATGTTCAATGGAATATTTATTACATATAATACATTCTTGTGATTAGTGATACCTTGTGCTGAATATAAACGTTACACAAACTGTTAGTAATATTACAAAATGCTCAAAATGCTATGGTCTTGTGGTTTCAAATGCTATATTAGCCATAATTAGATATTAATTGATGTGCAAGATGTATGTGCATTGTAAACATTTCATGCCCGTTCAATTAATAAAAAGCTCCTCTTCAGGCCTTTTCAATACTCTCAGGTTTTGAATATTTAGTGCCAGCCTCCAATGAATGCCTGTAACTAGACTCTTAATGGGTTCCTCAGAGACAGTTTTCCAGTCGTCTCAGACATAATGCAAATGTATCTTGGAAGTTATCTGTAGGAACTGATACAGGATTCGAAAAAGGAGAAAGAAGATAGTGCTTGTCTATAACTGTCACAGAGGCCAGACCAGCACTGTAAGATTGAAGTTTATTCTGCTCTGCTATTCATCAGATTATCAGTGACTGTATCCAGGGACCTTGGCCAGATGCAAGAACAGACAAGAACGTAGTTATAAATGGCTGGGCGAGTATGAGTGTGCTATGCCGAAGGATTACATACAGTAAAAGCAAGACAAGTGTGTGAAAAGAACAGAACAGTTCCCAAGTGAACGTCCTCTTTTTCCTAGAGGCTCCCTACAGGACCCTTGTGTGAATCTGTGAGCCTAAGTACTGTTACCTCATTTGGGGCAAGCATTGGTTATGTCACTACTGCCACACATAGGGTTTCAAATGGAGCCAGTCGTCTATCATTCTGTCCTTCTATACGCGTCTCCGTGTGCCTTTTACATAGATGCTGTCTCGACAGGCTGACTCTGGAAAGAGAACATTTACATGTGCATTGTCCACAATGGTAAAACTTTGCCTATCCATGTAAATTGTGCTGACAGAAGGCAAACAAAGATAAATATTGTTTTAAATGAATGGTTATCATGACAGACATTTTCATAGCATAACTTGAATCAAAAATTACCTGAACTAAATAATTTGAAAATTACATGCAAGGAAAAAAAAGTATTGCATGCAGCCCTATGACCTATTAACAAGCAATGGTCAAAAATTGCAAAAAAACCAAAAAAAAAGTAGTTAAACGCAGACCCAAGGTCCAAATATTTGTACTAGTTACAAATACATTGTAGGCACTTACAGGTTTGCAACTACAGTATGCAATTACCTTTTTGCAGAATTGTGATTAAATTTTGGCTTATTCTTTTTGGTAAACTGTCGATTTCACATGATTATAAAATACCTCTAATGGAGTCTAAATCTGCCATACATTTGGGATTCAACCTGGTAGATGACCCTAGACACTTTCCTTCTTCAGAAACAAGTCTCAATTGTTTTGGCTTTGTCTGGGGTCATTGTCTTGTAAAGCGTCTATATTCTCACCTTTCTTCACCCCCGCCCCTGTGTGTCCTGGTACAACACTCTGTATTCTGTAAGGCTGCTATGTGACATGAGTAACAATAGGAGCTACTTAAATAAAATCGCCTTGATGCTGAATTACTACAAGTTCTATTTTTGTTTAGTCTGACCACAGAACATTGTTTTGAACATAGTACTGCTGACTTTTTTTCTAATCTTCATGATCATTAGTCTAGGAAAAATCTTGCTTGTCACCATGATCTGGGAATGATCAGCTATAGGACAGGAATGTTTAAAGTCTTTGCTACAGTTTTTCTCATTCAAGTTTTCAATAAGGTTTTGTCCCTAACAGCATGAAATCTTTGCAAGCAGTGTTTAACTATACAACCAGAACTTATGCAACCAGAACTTAACTATACTCACAAGATGCAATTAAATACACAGACACACACCCCTACATATATCAAATAATAAAAACAGGGTCTGAATACTTGTTTCCCTTTACCTTACTGACATACTGATGTCCTGGTGCCAGTACACCCTTTGTAAATGTAAAATGAAGATAACATTACAATTTCAGTAAAAATACTTAACAGGGTTGTTAAAGTGCACAAGTAAAATGATGCACACATTTTCTCTAAATACACATTTATACTAACATTTTCATCTGAGGTAAATAGGGTAAATATAATGTATGCCTGGAGTACTCTCAAAGACTACCATCATGTTAAAAATATAATTTTTTCCTGTTTTTAATTACCTTAAAATGCAGAGTTTAAAAAGTTGCAGAAGCCACTTTAATTGGTCTCTGTGAACTACAGACATGAAAGAAGCTGACATTGCAGCAGCATCTTTTAAGTTGCCAGAGGAGCAGCCACAAAACTAACATCAAACTGGGTCAGAACATATACTGAGCTTTATTTTCGAATATATATATATATATATGAGCAAGAGAAAGAGACAGAAACAGAGACAGAGAGAGAAGAGATATACATACACAGATAGTTGATTAATTTAAGCTTCTATGCAAACAATACAATAGCCAATTTCTCAAATCCAATCTAACATGTGTCCTAGAACAAAGAATCACTCATGTCCACTAACAGGTAGGGGAGCAGTTGTAGATGTTCCTCTGTTGATTACCACCGCCCTCAGTGACGGAACAAAAGAAGGGCCAGTAGAATTCCTAAATTGGGCAGCTCTTCTGCCCAAGGTCATGACTGTTGCTTCCCAAAATAGGTTGGTGCATGCAAGTCCAGAGTGTAACACTTTGTACACTGTTATCTTCGAACACATGAACTGAAGCTCTATTCTTAAAGACGTGTCAAAATGGAGACTGTGGACTTGTTCGTAAGATTTTTGAACCCCTTATCAAAAGAGCACTTTGGAGAACATGTGTTCCCTCTCCTCAAATTCAGAGCACCATTGCTTATCTATACTACAAAATCTCTCCTAACTCAAGCCAGTTATGGCTAAAAACGTTTTGCTTTGTCTCAAAACTTGCATGTACTGAGGGTTTAAAAAAACCCCAAAAAAACTAGAACCATTTCTGTGCTGGTTTGTCAAATGCTCTAAGAAATATTTGGAAACAACAAAAACTGTGCATATAAACATTTACCCAATCAACATGCTTACAGCTGTTTTAACTGGCTTGAAAATGGTTGAGCAGTCTATGGCTTTATTAGAGGACCAAACGGTCCTCTCCACTGTCCTGGATCACCTGGCCGATGGAGGCCTGGCTCTGGGCTCGCAAGTAACACTGCTTCTTACACTCCAGGAGCTGCTCCAGGTCTTTCCACATGTGCACCTGCCTCATGTTGGGCCCATGGTTCTCCTTCACTTGCTTCTGCTGCTCTCTGAGTTTCTGTCAGAGTGCAAAGCAAAAACAAGATCAAATCTAGCAAGCTGCTAAATGGTCTCTTTTAAACTTTTATTGACCCAAGCCAATAATAGCTGAGTTAACAACTTCATCTTCATAATCGTTGTTTACCTCCACATACACTGTTGCCAAAGGTGCACTTTGTGGTGCACTCAGCTCTCAGAACACACAGCCTAAAAATGTCTAGTTTTCTGAGTGACTTAAACCATGTTAGTATGAGAAATACAAGTTCGCTATTTAATGTTGTAACTACATATAAATAATTATGTGTCGTAAATCAAATATATGGCAAAAACTATAATATATATAAGGGAAGAAATGTACTGCACTTGTACAGTTCGAAAACATTTGTTGTTGTCCTGTCAGAGACACTGGTGATAAAACAGTATATCACTGCAGTGTATTTCACGTGCTTTGATGTGGTGTCACGTATCATGACAATACAGCATGGTTGAAAAACCTTGGTAGAAATATAACAGGGGCCAAGATCCTGCTGTCAACTCCATCAACCTGTTCTAACCGCAGAAGACTAAGCACAGAGAGAGGAATCGGGCAAGCACAGAGTATGGATTCAAGGGTTTGACTGACAGCTCTGGCAGCCCATGTCCTTACCTTCCCCAAAGATTCCTGTTCTGCTATGTTCCTCATGTACTGCTCTCTGAAAACAGAATATACATTAAATACATAAGAAATATACATATACATGAATATACATAAAACAGTATATTTTCTAACACTAAAAACTCATACTCAAAAGTAACACAGTCAGACTGTCAAAGTTTTGTTCATGTTTAGAGTTAGAAACAGAAACCATGCATCTGCATTCATATCTGTAATGATTTCTCCCTCTCAGTGTACAGGAGTGGAACAGAAAAAGCACACATATAATTAAAAACCCGTCTCATTCCTTTACTGAAGGTATTGGCCAAAATCAAACATACAATGTGTCCCTTTATTTATTAACCTTGCGGATCCAGGTAAATACAGATGCAAATTGCTAACACTAAATGTTCTGGCTGATCAACAGTCAGGAGGAAAATATGCAAATTTGATTTATACCACTTCTTCATGAAAACCATTACTTTTTCATGAAGAAGGAAAGAGAGGGCACATAGAGTGTTTACTGATCAAAAAGAGCACAGATAAGACAATTGCTCTATTTTATCTACAGAATTTACTCAGGACTGTAGGTGTGAATTGTGTGGCAAGAGCGTTTAAAGGTGTGACAGATTTACCTGATGGACTTTTTCCGTGTTTGTGGATCAGAGGACACATAGACCTTCATCTCGTCTGCTGCCCGCTGCATTTGAATTTCAATGATCTGTGAATGGGTGGAGACAGCAGGAGCGTGACAAGAGAGTATGAAACTGGCAAGAACCTAAGGGTGAGCTGTCATTTTCCTCCACACTCTAGCAGATAGCTCTTACCTCTCTCATACTGTTTATATAGTGGTAACGGTTTTCCTCTTGTGCCGTCTCCTCTCGGAGGACCCTCACCTCCTTTAGACCAGATTAGCACATTCAAAGTTTACAGGTCTAGTTAAGTTCATCTGTATTAAGGTCTGTGTCACTGCAATACACAAATACCTATACCCACAGGCCATTTGATTGCAGTGGCATGCAAATCGAACAATACAAATGTATTTACAAAATAAATAAATAAATAAATAAATTAACACATTTAATATAAAGTTCAATAACATTAGGTTTATCCTGAGGAATATTCTCACATCTGTCAACAGTGCTTTAGGAATAATGCCATATCCCACGCATTTTATCCATTTCAGTACTCATCATGATATCAGTACTCATACTGTGCTCATACTCATATGTGCTGAAAACATCAGTATGAGCTTCTAGGGGAATTTTGGAAAAAGTGCCTGTTTAAAACTTAAAACTGTTTATTACACACAGGGACATTTGATTAGCATGAAGCTGAATGTTGCAATATACAAGTATTTACAAAAAGCTGCTTTATGCCATGTAAGCATTCTTATCACTTCATTTAAAAGCAACAAAGCAGCCAAAAAAAGATAAATTAAAAGGTAAGCCACACTTTGTGATGGTGCATGTATGTGAAACTGTATACCACTGTACCTGCTCTAGTTTGGACCTATTACTTTCCAGACCGGCAGCACAAGTGTCATACTGGGCTTTTTTTCCCTCATGTTCCTGAGCAAGCTCCTGTATCAGGCACATGAAAGAACACATTTTACACAGAGAAAATAAAAAACTAGCAGACTGTAGTGGGTGTACTTTGAGTTCTGTGTCTTCACAGGCTAGATTGCGTGGGAATGGCTGAGAAGTAGGGATGCACTGATATGGGAATAGAGGGTCAATATCCAAATCTGCTAAGGGTTATGCCAAGCCATGTGAGTGATGGTTCCATCTCCGTTAGGGTGTGCCAGCAGGTTTGACAGATTTAGATCAATGAAATATACGTTTGAATTATTAGATAAAACTAAACACCTGTCTGATGCAGATAATGTTTCCAATGTCACTGTGCATCCCTACAGAGAACTGTGTTATGCATAGTAAAATCTCCTAAAACCAGGGTTGAAATTAGTTGTATTTCAATGCCCCACCTGGCACTGCTGCCTGAGAGGCCTCAGCTCCTTTATTAATGGTGATAGAGCTGATTTCTTCTCTGCTATTGCTGAATTGAACTTCTTCACCTGGAAAACAGAAAGGTTGCTGAGAAACAGAGCTTCAATCTTGAACATAAATTCAGGGCTAAACTGCATGAGTGGGTCACAAAAAGGGTCATGGCATTTAATATACTAGAAGAACTCTTAAATACAGAAATGAAGAAAGCAGCGAGTGTAATTCACATGAAGCTAATACTGTAGTGCAAAATTCTTCCTTAACTTAAACATGTAAAAACATGCCATCGTGAAACAAATACATCCATGTTATCCTTACAAAGACGTGAATCAACTTAGACAATGGCCTAAGGGCCAAAAACAGGTACATTTCAAAAGGTTTGGCAATATATAGCCTATTCTGTGAAAACAGCTTTTTTTCTCCACTGATCCAACTTTGTTTGTATCCAAGTAAGTACATGCAGATCAGATCCAGGAGTAACAGAAGTCACATGTAATGACAGATAGTTCCCATGTGCTCTATTCATGTTCTACAAATAGTAATAACATTTGTATATGTAAGCCCCACTGCGTTCACATATGTATCTCCAAGCTCCAGAAATACAGAGCAGCCCATATTATTGTATTAGAGTAACCCCCTTGCTTCTTGTTGCTGTAGCAACCTAAAGCAAATGGAGTGCATGGGCAGTTGCAGATTTCATCAGGAATAGATTATTCTTCCCAATCGGCTATATAATCAACTTAACAACTTCATCTCATAGCACGCATCCTCACAGCCTTCAAAATGGCCTGTGTGACAAAGATTTATTTAAGATTTCTGAACTGCAGAAGTCATGGGAAAGTGACAGGAGAGTAACTTTGTTCTGCCTTTGTGTATGTGTGTGACTGAGATAACTTGTCAAGATGAGCACAGTGGACCCAAAGCTGAAAAGTGGTTTTACAAAATCCAAGGATAAGATTATGGCAGTGTGTGTGTGTATGTGAGAGAGAAAGAGTAAGAGAGAGAGAAAGCAAGAGAGAGAGATTCTTAAGGTGCCCTGAGGGGTGCCTTTCTCACCATCTCAGACATATCATCCAATGTGCGTCCCTTCAGTTCATCCACCTCGCTCTTGATGGCTGAAACTCTCTCCAGTTCTTCCTGAGTCTCACTGAAGCCAGAGATGCCCCTCTGAGCCTCCAGAGATTGCTGAAAGATAGGATAAATTTGTCATTTCCCTTACTGGAAAATAAATCAGAAGACAAATACCCATACACTAGTCAATTAGATGCTTTGTGTGAACATTTGTGTATCATCAAAGCAGCTTGAGAGACAGAGATTTGAATTGGATGGAAAACAAAAAGTAAGTGGCAGAAAATGAATGATGATGCAAAGGGATGGTAACACAGGAGACTTTGGAGTGTGTCCAGTTGGTGTCACAATAAGCACTTTCTGATGACTCATGTCCACACACAAAGTCAGGGCTCACCTCCGCATACGAGTGCAAAGCTCTTTGTCTAGAACTTCACACACTGCTGATACTGACAGCAGACTTCATAATATTAGCCAAAGAGGCAAGATTTGT
>JBBPDH010000017.1:12604792-12616250 GCA_037974565.1 Clupeocharax schoutedeni | reverse complement strand
AAACTGTCATAACTTAATTATTAATTATCAGTAAGCAGTTAAAATTGAAAAGTGCAACGGTTTGCCTAATATTTAGGGTAGATGTTAGCGTAGTTTCCAGCCTATCTAGTTTCACAACATAGTGAAGGTCAGTTGTTGGGCCCACAAAAACATGACCTTGCAGCAAAACAAGTCTATTCAAGCAGTTTCCTCTGGGACCAATAGTTTTCTGAGTGTAATTCTGGTTTTAAAAGCCTATAAACTATTCAAAAACTTCAAAAACTCATTCAGCTCATTTTTTTCCTAACCATCCAAAGTGTTGTTTTTGTTAGTAAGTGTAAAACAGACCTGCCAGACCCTTATTAAAGAAAGCTGTTCAGTTCTTCTGGTACCTTTGAAGCTATGAGGACAGGGCAGATGCAACCAGCCAACCAGCCCTATATGAGGAACAGATACTGAGTTTAATTCAGTATAGGACACCGTAATTGAGCAATACTGATCAGGATTCGGTGAATGGAGGTTGAAGAAAAATGTCTCAGTCTGGTGGAAGAACAGGGTAAACAGAGTACATCCCTAACCAGCTGCAACAAAACGACATGCTTATTCAAGCACACAGATCCCCTATCATGCTGGAGAGCAATTGCTATGCGACAAACCAGTGAAAGCCAGCACTTTTGACCTGCTGTTCATCATCAAAACAGAGCACTGCAGCAATGAATGATGCTTCCCTTTGCACACCAGGTGACCTCAGTGAGTGTAGAACTGATATTCAAAGGGGATGATTATGTTACACAAGTTGATCCCACCATTAGTGAATATTTATATTTATTGAATTTTAGTGTAACTTTTAACAAAAAACTGACAAAAAAAATTCTAGTTCTGAGGATACTCAATCATCATCATATCCATTTAGATTTTTCTAAATAGATCTTAACAGTTTATTGTCTCTGTTAATTGTATGCACTCCCACATTTCTATGTAACATGGGCTACACCCAAACACAGAGGTTAGCAGTTAGATTCCTGATTGTGACCTTAAGAGGAATGTTTTGTGTGCTAACCTCTTGCCATCTTATGCTCCTGTACTTGCAAGTTTCTCGCTTCTTACCTTGTTGTCTTTCTGTCTTTCTCCATTCCTCCATTTCTAAATGTGGCTCCATCTCACCCTCACCTGTAGCTTATGTCTTTGTTAGCATCACCTCGTCAGCCCCCTCCCCCTCCCCCCACGTCCCCTTCTCCGGAAGGCCTGGCCAATGGCCCCCAGTCGCCCCAGCAACCTAAGGAACCGCTCAGCCAGCGCCTCAATGACTTCATGAGCTCCAAACACAAAATGCAGTGCCTGAGGAGCCTCAAGCGCGGGGTAAGTGGAGCAGGAGTTCATGAGAAATGCAGCACGGTTCAGCAGGACTAAACTACTACTACTATTACTGTCACTACTAACTGCTACTAATAAGGACAGTGTGAACCTATATAGCACTATTCATACACAGAATGCAGCTCAAAGTACTTAGTAAAATGAAAACAGCATTCAGATCATCTGTACATAAAACATATATAAATCACCTGCAAAGAGAATGCAAAACACCCCCAAATTGCTAGCTTGTTATTTATCCTTTTATGCTTTTAGTACATTTACTTGCAGTGTTTGTGCTTTTTCTCCTGTAAAGCTACTACGAAGATGTACTTTGTACTTGCAGTTTAGACGCTGAACCTAGAATTTTGGTATTATCAGATCTGTTCATCCAAATCATGACATTAGCCAGTATGATTTGCCTTTTTCCTCCATGCTTGGCTCTCAGATCCATCCCAGTCATTGTTAACATAAACCCATCTCTGCTGCTGATCTGACCCAAATGTGCTGAATTGATTTGAGATTTCCTCTCTTCTGTTTCTGTTGTCATGCACAGCTCTCGCTGAAGCTGGTAAGTCTATGTGTCTGCTGTCACCTGTCCTGCCATTCTCCAACCTGTTTTTGTGTTATTTTGTTCTGTACTGCTTTGCTAGCCATTTTTAAACATAAACTAACTCTACTATTGACTTTAACTGGCTCATACAGATGTTTTTGCAATTTTTTGTTGATGACAGCTCCATCACATTTGTGTATTTAATCAGGGAAGGTTAAGGAAAAGCACTTTTAAATTAGTCAGTGTCTTCTGCATAATGATCACAATCAGTGTTTTGTGACTTCTGCTTTATGGAATGTATAAAGTCCATGTCTGAACACATCATGTCATTGAACTTATATTATGATAAACTATATACACTTTATTAAGTGTTTACTCTGTGTGTGTGCATATGTGTGTCCCAGGGAACGGGCCAGGAAGACTATAGTCACTTACCACCTGAACAGAGGAGAAAGAAACTGCAGGCCAAGCTTAATGACATCAGCAAGGACATCCAAAAAGAGATGGATCAGAGGTGCTTGAATGGACTCTCACACACTTGTTTCCACCAGAGTTGTAATGAGAGACAGCATGCAGCTTCAAGTAGATACCTTTAAAATGTGATTTAATTTCATTTCTATGGAGTCCAGTGAGTCTAGAAAAGCTAATTTACTTTTGTTCAAACAATATGAATAAATCATTACTTAAGATTTTAGGAGTAGATAGAAGACCCAAGCAGGATGTTATTCCAAGCCCACAAACATTCAGAAACTGTCCTGATTGGATCAGTGCATTACCATGCAAATCTCGTTGTTTTTGATCTGGTCCTTTATAATGTTTGTTTTACATTATCCACAGGGATGCCCTGACAAAAATGAAAGAAGTGTACATTAAGAACCCTCACATGGGTGACCCCAACAGTGTGGACCCACGCTTGGAGGAGGTGCAGCAAAGCATAGAGAAGCTTCAGCTCGAGGCACATAAATATGAGGTGAAGAAAAGAAGCAGCTTGGTGAAAAACTTCACAAAGTTGTACCCCAAAAGTAGTTGATCAGCCAAGACATCTCTGGTGTAGTTCGTGCTGTAGCTGCAAGCCTGTTGTAGCTTACAAGTGATATAATATGTGACATATACCACACCATTAAGTGTTATCCAAACAGGCTTCAAGACAGCTTCTACCAGGGGTTTAGCTGTATGGAACTCTTTTGTCCATTTAAATGGATAACAGTATCGCTGTGGCGACCCCTGAAGGGAAAAGCCAAAAGAGAAAGAAGAGTGACATGCCATTGGCAAGAGTGATTGATTTGGGCATGCAGTTTACAGGACACTAATTGGTCCATTAGGATACTAAAAGCCAAAAGTGCGTAAGTATTGGGACACACTTGTATTTCAGGGTTGGGCTAGGCCTCTTACTTCCAGTGAAGGGCAATCTGAATACTTCAGCATACGAAGGACAACGCCATGTTTCCAAAGTTGTGGACAAAATTTGGTAGGATGAGTTTAGTGTGGAAGAACTTGACTGGCCCGCACAGAACCCTGATCTCAACCCCTTCTGGCACCTTTGGAATGAACTGTAACGGAGATTGGGAGCCAGGCCTTCTCGTCGCACATCAGTGCCTGACCTCATAAATGCTCTACAGAATTAATGAATTCCCACAGAAACTCCAACATTTTGTGGGAAGCCTTTTGAGAAGAGTGGAAGCTGTTATAGCTGCAAAGGGGGACCAACTCCATATTAAAGTATGCCTTTGAATGCAATGTCATTAAAGTCCCTGTTGGTGTAATGGACTTTTGGTGTAACTTTTGTCCAGATAGTGTATATTTGTCCTATCAGTCTTGTAGTGCATATGGCAAGTAGCAAATTTAAAACAGTGTGCATGTCTTGGCTGATGAATTACATTGTATGTAAGTATAATTTTTACCAAAATATTGCAGTTAGTGAAATGGTGTCAGACTTGACTGAGACTCTGTCTCCTCCAGGGCTGGCTGACGGACGTAGAGAGAAAGCTGCTAGAGAAGGGCAGCACTCAGCGGAGACAGAGTGCCCATTTTGACTCGCAAGGCAACACACCCAACAGCTGCGCCCAGAACAGAGAGAGGTACTCCAAAATCAGACACTGACAGTCCACCTCCCAGTGGTCACCTGCAGCTTCTCTGTATTCATTTGGACTGTTGTATGTACTATATGTCTTCTGCACGCAGTCCGGATGGCAGCTACACGGAAGACCCCAGCACGGAGACGGTGCAGTTCAAGTCCCGCAGTACTGAGTTTGATGATGAGTTTGATGATGAAGATCCTTTACCCACCATAGGAACATGCAAGGCACTCTACCCCTTTGAAGGTAGCGGCAATAACATAATCCCTGGAAAACTGATCTAATCATCTTTACTGATTTAGTAGTTAAAGACTGGTCTCCTAGGTAATTCATCAGGAAAAATGCTTATGTGGCTGACAATAAATTAGAACTGAATGGAAGGCAGTTGCCATGACCTCCTTTTAAAAATGTTGCCAAGTTTCTAAGAGCTTTCATTAAAGTAAGAGTGCAGTGAAAAATCAAATTTGCACAGTTTTCCCCTTGCCGTAGTTTATCACCCAGACATGTTTGGTGTCTGAAGTTCTCTTCTTTAGTGTTACACAGGAGCTATGAAGCGAAGTTCTGGAAAAATGGAAGAAAATGAACTTAATCATTGCTGCTACTACAACAACGTTCTTTGTCCGTTTAAGAGATAACAGTGAAAACATTGCATGCATATTTTTAGGTCTCACACAAAGCTGCAATGTTTTGGCTGCTTTCCAGAAGTATTTGAATGCTCCCAGTAGTTTAGCTCAGCTTATTCTTCTCCCTTCCTCATTCAGGCCAGAACGAGGGCACCATCCCAATGGCGGAGGGCGAGATGCTGTACGTAATCGAGGAAGACAAGGGCGACGGCTGGACGCGCGTGCGCAGAAACGAGGATGAGGAGGGATACGTGCCCACGTCCTACATCAAGCTGTGCTTCGACGCAAACTCCAAAGGTGCCATGACATACATTTAACCCACAGAGCTAAAACAGCATAGCTAGAGTGAACAGCTTCTCCTGATCATGTACATCCTCAGGCCATTTCTGACTGGTCAGCAGGACGGGACATGAATGAAAGAGGCAGGAATTGTTCACTCTAGGCTGTTTATGATTTATCTCTGCATAAGAGAGAATGGATGAAAGGACATTGTGTTACATATGTATACACAAGCTGTTCAAAAACACCACCTCCATCCTATGGGAAAGGAAGTGGACAGAACTTGATGTTTTTACATGTGCAAGATATCATGTAGCATATCGGACTATTTCTGTCTGTATTTATAGGCTTTGTTATTTTGCATCTTTCTCCCTCAGTATCAATAAGAGGAAAAATGAAAGAGTTTTGTGTCCGTAAGGATGAGACAGGCAATAGAGCCGCCATCGCGGTATCCTTTAAGTCACTGGTAGAAAAGGCTGCTTAATCTTCATGTCATATCATAGCTTTGGGTATTGTGATTGTTTTGTATGAACCTTGTGTTTTTGTCCATGGCTGGGCCAAATGTAATACGTGACTCTTGGGTTAAAGAGTATAATTCTCTACAGAAGACACAAAATTTGACAGTCAAGGCATCATCGCTCCCTATTTAAAGCTGATGAGGCTCCATCATGAAAATGTACTTTTTTTGGTCCATATTTTGATCACAGTTAAACTGTGCTTCTATACCTAAGTGTTTCAATTCTAAATCGATCTGACTGTAAATACTCGACAAGAGAGCACGGAAGAAGGACGGAATAGCGTAAAGTTTACTCAGGTACTCGTTTTCTTATATTTCTTTAAATGAATATAAGTTTAATAGAATAAGTTTTCTTTGCCCCAGAAATTCCATCCATGCTAAAAGTGTAATAAGGAATAGCTACAGTAATTCTTGCATGTGCGTAACTGATTCAGATTTAACTAGCTTTGCAATCACTGCTGTCTGGAATCCCTTTACTCCCCCGACCCCTTACTGACAGCAGCAGAAAACCAAGCTTAAGTAGTTAGAAAGCTTCAGATGTCTTCCAAGTGGCATGTGCTTTAAAGATTGTGTGCTGCTTTTTCCACGTGGCGAGGGCGTAAGTGACGCTAAGAAACAGTCTGCATGCGGTTCTTAGTTCAACTGGCATGGTGAACAAACTAGGTTTACAAAAAAGAAAAAGAAAAAACTGTTGGATACAGATTTCCATGGCGATTTAGGACAGAGAAAAAAGCACATCTTTGTGATTTATGATAATAGTAGTGATGTGATCGCAGCTGTTTCTGCATGCCTTTAACGCATACAGGACACCCTGTCGCTTTGTTACTAAATCTTGTCCATGGTTTTCCTCGTAAGACAACATTAGCTGTAAATTCTGCGCTTGATAAACTGGTACAAGAAATATCAACATTCATACTTGATTTATTTGACTATTGTTTCTTTCTGTTCCATGTCCGGGTTCATGGATGTGTACCTATGCTGCTCTCTGATGACTGCTTTCTCTCTCTCGCACTAGTCTAATAATATGAATCTGGAGAAACAGTTGTTATGAAAGAATGTCATAGAATAGTATGCCACCTTCTTAAGCCACACCTCTAACATCTTGTGTCATTGTTTTGTTTTTTGTTTTTGTTTTTGTTTTGTTTATTTCTTTGCTTTTTTTTTTGTTTTGTTTTGTTTTGTCCTTTTCTTTGCAGATCCCTAAAAGCGTTTGGCTGGCACAGGAGTGGCAGGGCAAGCGTCCTTGCGCGAAACATCCTCCTTCTTAAATGTGTAGTCAGAGAGGTGCTGTGTGAGGCCTGCCTGACAGGCAGTTCCATTCTTAACGCGATCTCTGAATCTCCTCCTCCTTCGGCCAGAGGCAAAAAAAAACCCACTCGGAATGTTGTCAGAGGTTTTTTTTCCCTTTTTTTTCCTTTCTTTTTTATATTAGTGTGCTGATGATTTGCTGAGCTTGCTTCTTGTATGGACCTAGACTTCTTTAGCCTTTTGTGCTAGCTGCTTGCTATCAGACCAGAGCCCTTAGGTACAACCAGTAGTCCTCAGAGGCAGATACAGGACTGTGAAGTGCACGTAGTTGTGAAGGCTTTCACTTTTAATAACATAGTACCCGGTGTACTTCTGTTCAATGCCTGACCTGCACAAGATCCTTTGCTGGAGAAAAAAAAAACACTTTTTATGAACATTTTATCAGTCCAGACTTTATTGTGCTCATTGAAAACCATTCAAATGTTTATTTTGTTGTTTTTTGGGGGGTAGGGGAGGGGGGTAAAGTCATGCTTGCACTGATAAAGAATCATATTATACAGTGGTGTTTGTTTTTTGGGATTCAAATGTCCCTCCCATCGAGTGCACTGTATGTAGAAGTGTGTGAGGCAGCTCGTAGGGTTGTGTGTCCGCTGCACGGGTAAGCACCTCTATAGTCGCTCCCACTCTTTCCTCACTCAGACGAAAGCAGTGCCACCTCACTCACTCACTCATACTCACTCTCTACCCTGTAATGTGTGTACACATGCCACACCTCCTATCTCTTCTCTCTCTCTCTCTTGCTCTCTCTCTGTCTTTCTCTTTTTTAGGAGTTCTAATTCTGTTTCTTTACCATGTCCCTCTTTGTACCTGCCCTATTTTTCTATTTCTGTCTTCCTTTCTTTTGGTTCTCTCTGCATCTCTATTTCTTCCCCTCTCTCTGCTAATCACCCTCTGTCAGATTAGTTTTTTTTATTTCTCTTTGTCTTTTCTTTTACACTTTTTTTTTTTACACTTTTCTCCTCTCTCTCCCTCCGTCTTTCTTTCACTCACTCTATTTCTGTTTACTTTTGTCTCTGCCTTTTTCTCTCCTTTTCTTACTTTGACTGACGCTGATTCTCATTTTTGTGTTTTTATTTGTTCTTTCTTTCTTGTTTACTTTGCATAGCTCACTACCTCCCTCTCAAATCTTTTCGCGTCCTTTTTTTAACCTCTTTGTATTTGTCCTTTTATTCCTCCCACCTCCACCCCCCCACCCTCAGATCCATCTTGTTTTTTTAACCTCTTTATATTTCGTCTTGCTTTTCCTCCCACTTCCTTTCTCTCTCCTTCTCTCACTCTCTCTCTCTCTCTCTCTCTCTCTCTCTCTCTCTCTCTCTCTCTCTCTCTGGCCTCCGTGGCTGTGGCCGTGTCTCGTGTAGCTATAGTGGTGCCGTTCAGTAGATGTTGATGATGATGTTCTTTCGGCTGGTGCTGTGTTTCTGCGCATGCATGCTTGCCCTGTCTCTTTGTATGTGCCAGTCTTAGGGGTCCAGTCCTCCAGCAAGTTCAAGCCTTTCACCTCCGACAGCTGAACTTGCTTCTTCAGTTGTGTTCGTGCCTGTGGTTTGACTTTATTTTTCTTTCATTTTTTAAATCAAGATATTATTCATTTCTTAAAGGTTTTAGTTTTGCCACCTATGCATGGCCACTTGCTTATTGCCCCTGAGTTCTTCTTTTTTTTAAACTATTCACAAGACACAAGGAATCTTCTTTGGAGTCTTTTTCAGTGGTTGACATTGTTTTATAATAAGTTGAGTTTGATGTTCAACACAAATATTTACCTCATTTCTAATGGATTTTGGGGTGCTGTTTGAATCAGCTCCGAAAGACTAATATTATTGTCGTTTATCGCCATTTATAAAGAAAGAGTATTGCAGTGCTGAGCCGTGTGTATATTCTCTATATTGTGCTTTGGAATTCCCTTTCCCCTGAAGACCTTCTCATAAACATCAAACTGCCAAATCAGGTGTCAACGCCTTGTGATTTCATTGCTGTCCGGTCGACTGATCCCATCGTGGTATTAACAGAATAAACAGAAAAGTAGATGCAGAGATGTGTTTATGCCGAAATGTTACACATTAAGGTCCATTGTAAAAATGACAGCTTGCTTTTAAAGACTCCTGTTAAATCCATATGGACCCAATTATATCCTCTTTATGATATATGTTGTTCTGAATAATTTAAAGTGCACCAGCAGATGGCAACAAAGGGCAGTCAAAGTGACAAAGGAAGTGCTGGATGTGGAAGCCTTCATTCCCGAATGGTGCAAATATTTCACATATGCTACAAAGGGTGTGTGGTATAAGAAATATTTTCATCGACTGTAAACTGCTATTAATATCTTTAATAATGAAAAATGTTCAAGAATGACTCTCTTGTCATTTTTTCCCCCAACCATTAGACCACTACGCCTTCACATCTTGCTACCATCTGATATCATACCCCACCAGACACAGACTTTGATTGTTTTTAAGAGAAATTTGTATTTGATGAGTTCTTAAATAGCATTCTGTGTTGTTTTACAGTTTCAGTCATTTAATTAAAAGCTGGAAACCCTCAAATAAAGATGGTTAAAAGGGGAAATCCACAGATTTTTTTCAAATGTTCTGTACACTTACATGGTTAAGATTTAAATAGTCATTTTACAGTGGTTTGATGTAGAAAAATATGCTCAGTCTGAATTGCTCATAGTGACTGTGAAGATCTAAAGAGTTTAATTCCTCTAAAAGCAACGTCACAGAAAGTTATTACATCAAGTGGAAAGATTTTGGGATAAAACATATTTTTTAAATCCTGTTGGAGAGCTAAAAGAAGGGCGTTTTAGGCCAAAACAGTACTTTTTTTTTCAGCTTTGCCACCATTACCACAAAACCATTTTATGATCATAACACTACATATGAAAGCCTGTGTATGTTTACTGGTCTTAACTGATAAAATGGCTATATTAAACGGGGATGTTGCAATCCTACCTTTCACCATATTTGCAAAGAAATTGGCAAGTATAAACATTTGCATGTCAAACCACTGACTTTTGAATCTCAACAATTAAACAATGTTACATTTTTAACAAGAAGTGGAAGCAACAGGGGAGGTAAGACACTGCAATGCTCATAATGTTCGTTTATTCCCAGCCACACATCCATTACATCCTTAGCTCCTAACGGTTCACTAAAGAGCTTACATAATTTTTTTTTACTCAGAATATAGTTGACCAGCCAGGGTATGCCCTGAACTTTAGTTTCCCATTAGAGTTACAAGGCTAATGTAGCTAATAAGCTTCCAACTGTTGTCTGTCCTGGCTTGGGCACACCTGTAGCATATGTTAAAATAAAATGTCTTACGTTTTCTAGAATTTAGTTTTACAGGTTTTTTTTCATCCATTTATTCACCAAAACAGTGTCTGTTTGTATCTTAGAATGAAAGCCTGTTCTTGTTAATGCACCTTTTAAGAGCTGATATATGTAAATACTCTGTTCTGATTGGCTGTTATGTATTGTGCATCATTCAAAAAAAACTACACACCAAACCCATTTTTTGGGTGACATCATGAAAACGGTGAATTCAAAAAGCTGAAGGACTGTTGAGTAATTGGTAACTTTTAATACCATTTACTACCACCTCTTTTATTAGAAATCTATAAAGAAGGCATGCACCCTTTAATCTCTGTAAAGTACTGTATCTCTAAAATTGTAAAGTAATTGTCATGGAAGATTATAAAAACTGCACACACTTTCCTCTAACTGTAATGTTCAGCTGACTTACTTGTGTGGTTTCTGACACACAAAAACACACTAAAACCATCATAAATAGACAACAGCGTGGAAAGACTTTACACTTCAAGAGGCTTTTAGGTTTAGGTTTGTAGACGTGTAATATACTTTCATTCATTTTATGCATGCAGTTTGTATAATCCTGATTGGTAGATATTAGTTACCAATCCTTTTTTAGCAACATTATCCTCCTAACACCAGAACAAAACAAACATATCTTGGCTGGTACTGGGGTAAGGGCTAATTCACCTGAGAGTCACCATTCTAAGAAGGGAGAGACACTCCTTCAGGCTGTGAACAGTTGCTGGGTCGTCCGGCTGGCTGACAGCAGCGCGGCCACTCAGACAAATGGTTTCCTCCTGTAGGGTCGCTACAGGGGTCTGGCAGACTGAGAGCCCAAAATGGAGGAGGCTTCGGGAGGGGAAGGGGTGTAATTAGTTCAGCAGGTGAAGACTGGGAAGGCCAGATAAAGAAGAGAATTCCTTACATCACTTCCTGTATTTGTTCTGGACTTTATTTTCAAACTAAGGAATGCAGTGCCTCTCAGAAGCCGAGGAATTCAAAACAAGTCCATCAAGCCTGAATAGCTTTGTTTCTTTTTTCTTTCTTTTTTTTTTTTTTTTTATATGTTTTGCAACCCCACCCTAATATCACGAGACGGCTATACCCCCCTTTCCCTCAGCATTCATTTCCTGCCTAATAGTAGGTCATTCTTTTCATTAGATCAGGGGCTGTATCTGGTTTAAACTTTTATACGGTCCTTTTCGTATAAATGCTATTAAAACTGATGATATACTAGAGCTTGAATACTGTTTTATATACACACACACACACACACACACACACACACAGGGCAGTTGGTAGCCTAGTTGTTAGGGCATTCGCCCTAGAAAGTCCGGGTTCGCCCTAGAAAGTTCGATTCCCAAGACCACTAGGCACCGCTGAGGCACCCTGAGCAAGGTACCGTCCCCACACACTGCTCCCCGGGCGCTGTGTTCATAGCTGCCCCCTGCTTCACTTGGTGA
>JBBPDH010000017.1:12567178-12580062 GCA_037974565.1 Clupeocharax schoutedeni | reverse complement strand
CCATCTCCACATCATTGCATTCAGTTTTTATTCACAATTTGTTTAGTGTCCCAACTTTTTTGGAATCCGGTTTGTATGTCTGCTAGTCTACGTCTGCGTGTGAGAGAAAACACAGGAATCTATTAGTGCATGTGTTTATATACATGAGTGCAGAACTCACCCATACAGCTCCTCATCCTCCGGACTGGGTCGCAGCAGGATTTTGGGTGTTGTCTTGACTGCTGCTGATAAACACACATTGGGATGAGGTTAGTTCCAGTTTTATATACATCACAGATGTATTCTGACTAACTGTCAGTTGCATGAACCTCAGATTTCTATCAAGGCAGACTAGGGACATGGAATTCCCTATGATGATATCATTCATTAAAATGAAAAACAGTTTTCAGAACAGGATATGTTTAAAAGCAAAGAAACAGATGCCATGACAAGAATGACAGATCATCTTATTCAATCACTCACAACTGTGATTTAAATGTGAAATTATTTCCAGCACAGCTAATGTATACCTTTCAGACTATAATCATGTACACAAGTCTTGTATTGGTGCATTTTCACGCACAAATTATAACAGCAGCTTCCTCAAGTTTAGTCAACTTGCTTTCACTGGTGGTTAACAACTTTCTTTCCTAACCCATGGATTAATCCTTGTGTGCGCAAATGATGTTACACAAGTGTGATGTTAGTGTTGAACTGTTAGTGTTGAACTGTCAGAACCACATAATATAGGACTCGATTGGCTTGGTTTTAAAAGAAGGAATTAATAATATTGCGTAATAATAACAGTAAAATACTGGTTTGTTGCCACCATCATTTTTATAGTGCTTTACTTACATCACAAATGTCACAAAAATAATAAAAGGGCTGACTGATTGGTCAATGAGTGCCACAATTCCCAAACTTAACCTAATAAAGCCTTAATAAAGCCTTCACAGATGAAGGGGTGGACAAGCTTCAAAAGCATAGGATCTACCTGGAGGCTCCTCTGGTTTTGGTTCTTCTTGATCCTCCTGCACTGCAGATGGCTCTTCCATTACCCTGTAGGGAGAAGAAGTGGCGGACATCTTGGGGAGTCTGTTCTGGGGGTCCTCCCTGGAACCATTAAAAAGCATCAGACATTCAGAAGACTTTCTCTCCAGAACTACTGAACTACAGATACAGTGACTGAACAAAATTTAGGCTGCAATGCTGCATTTTTCCAGAAAGCAGTAACAACACTTCTTATCACTTCAACAAAAATGTGGTGTCATATGAAAATGTGCTCAAGGTGGTCATGCCATAACCATCATGTGTTCAAGCAGCTTATATAAAGACTGCAATGTTGGATTTTTTTTTAATGATATTTGGCTAAATTAATAGCAAGATCTGTCAGAACGGAGGGAGAGTGGCCATAATTAATTCAGCTCATTCTGAGATTTGGATGGTAGGTCTGTTTCATTTATATGTAGGCTTCAAATATCAATGAGCAGCGGAAAGAAACTTGCTGTTTGTCACTGTCAAAAAAAACAGTTTTTCAAAACTGTAACTTTATGAACATTTATTTAACATTTACTTAATATTTATTAAGATCATTTTAAAAGAAATTCCTTTTCCGTTCTTCGGTTTATCAGTTCATAGCACAGACGCATTTTAATATTTTATGACAGCTCCGTGTTGCTAGGTGATATCTGTCACAGCCCCAGACCGTTTGGAACACACATTTAGCTCAGGAATGGGATGAAGGTGAAAAAAGCAGAGCAGACGTCTGGCTTTGAAAACAATATGGGCCAGCCAGACTACCCAGAGTGCAACAGGCATACCTTGCATTCTCTCGCGGCACTTCGTTAGAGGAGTGTGAGGAGATGTCAGATTGCCGTGACCTTTGGTCATCTTGTGGTGAGTAGGAATGATACGACTCCATCTCAGAGATATCTGAAACCAAACGCAGACAGGAGGGAGTCAGAGCACAGCTGAGAGTCTGCTGTAATGAAGCCCTCCACCAGACAGGGCCCAGGAGAGAGTGTAACGCCCCCCCCCTGCCATCACACACAGGTTCGAGAGTTATTGTTGGCTTTGTGTTAATGTACTGGGATCTGCCTCGTCATAACACATTTAACAGTCACTGTTAGGGGTGTAAACCTTTGACCTTGGAAAACTCAGATTCAATTACGTTTAATGAGGAAGCAATTCACTGCATCATGTATTGTCAAATTTCACTCCAATTCGGCCAATGAAATTAATCCGAAATCTCTTTGGTTTAATTTATACAAATAAAAAAGTGACTGAAAAAAACAATTTACATGGTAAAAAAAATACATATACAAAACCCCAGCATGAATACCTAATTAATAAATATCGGTTATGTATTATATAATATGGAATCATACTGACGATTATAACTGTCATCACTAACGTCAGATCTATTTACACAATTGAAGATATCAAAGCTAAATTAAGAACATGATAAGATATGGCCTGTAAGAAAATATTTTATATTTATGTTACATTTTTAAGATTATCCAAAGTAAAAATCAGAAAAGTTTATATTGGCCAATAAATAAGTGCTTGAAAATTATTATTAGCGAATATAATCCATTCAAACAAAATTGATGCAGTTTTATTGTCTTTAAATGACAGCATTTTTACACCCCTAGTAATACGACTATGCTTTTAGAAGAATGGTCCATAACGTGCAAAGAGGTTTTTCAGAAGCTAAATATGGTAAACTTTTATAAAAGTGTTACAAAGAGGCAGAACTGTGTGTGTGTGAGTGTATTTCTGTGTGTGTGTTTGTATGTGTGTATGAGGCAGAGAGATAAAGAGATTGTAAAGGGACAGATCTGACAAAATGGACACCCTTTATACCACAGGAGATGTGTAAGAGACAATCAGACATGTACAGTGAACTGTCTTGGACAGCAGAGCCATTAGCAGATACCCGTTTATGCCCATCCGCACTCCGGAGCCAGAAATACACCTAAAACAGTATTTGAAATGGATCAATTGATAGCGCTCTACTTTTTCCAGGGTAGTTCAGAAAGATCCTGTTAATGCAAGCAGGGTTAACAACAATGTGAAGCAGCTATTCAGAGCAGAAGGGTTAGGTAGAGAGGAACAAAGCAGAGGTGAGAGTGATTGCGTGAGAGAAAACAAGGAAAGGTGAAAAATAAAAAGACGGGTGAAGGACGACAAAGAAGGAGTGAGTTACTGTGTGGCTGGGTGCTGCTGGTGAACATAAGTGCAAGTCCGCTGCTTTTCAGCTCCTCACAGTGCCAGTGGTGGCCAGTGCAGCATGCCTAAAACACACTCTGTTACCAAAGCACAAGACAAACATACACTCGCATTCTCTCTTCCACACATCGAAACAGCACATACACATACCAGCCAGGTCTCCGACCTTCTCCAGGTAGAGCACTGAACAAGAATATACTAAGACAGACAAAGACGTGCAAACACTAGTGTAAATGATATTTTACCCCGGGGCTTGGTTTGTTGATGGGATGTGTGTTGCCATGGTTTCATGAAAGCTCAGAATAACAAATGATTTTCATTAGATCAGGGTCTATTGGCTGTTTTAATTATCATTTTTGAGATCCGCGGCTATTCATAAAACACGGATGCCCAGGCCTAACAACACCCTCCACACACTTCATTACACCATAAACCCTAAAGGTCAATATGTAAGCCCACATTTCAGTTTTAACAGTTAATTTATAACAGTTACTGTAAAAACAAGCCATGAGATGAGCGCTTAGATACCCAAGTCATAGCCAGGGATAACAATTTAATACTATTTTTTCTCACTTGAAATAATGGGAAGAAATTCTGGATTCTGATCATAACAATATCATAACAATACAATAAGAAATTGTTTCATTCTTTTTAAATGATGTTAAAAAAAACCCAAAAGTTTATGATAACCAGATTACTTTTTAAAAGCCCATAGCCTACATTTTTCTTGTATTTTATTTATTTTATTAGTTCCAATTACAGCATACCATCATTTTCCAATACTCTTGGAACATTTTTAAATGAAAAATGCTTGAAGATATGGGTCCTTAAAACCTAAAGCAAATTTTACCGCATGGGGAAAACACATCAATGAACATGTTTTTTTTTACAGTTTGACAGCTAAACAAATAAAACAAGTTGCTCCGAAGCTTCACACAAAATGTAAATGTTGTATATTTTGTATATTACAATTGTATATGTAATTATATATTTTTAGCTATCTAATGGTTCATATCTGCTGGTTAATTACAGAGTTTAAGGGGTTAGTAACTGGGTATTTCTGTTGATGTTTTGTGTTTTTATCTGATGAATGAAAATGCATGTTTCACAAAGTGAATGAAGGCTTTGCTGAGCTTTTCCTTTTTTTCCCAGAGCTCTGTAGGAATAAGCCTTCCCATCTGTTGGGTGGAGATGTAATTACAGCCTGTCGGACACTCAAGAGAGGACAAAACCACAGAGTCGGAGAGAGAGATGGGACAGCTGCAGAGACACTCCTTTCCTCTCTCACTTACTCAGCACAGCCACAAACAGAACACAGCAAACCAGCTATTCCACCATCATTGGCTATTTACATCATACACCTACTGTACAACACACACACACACACACACACACACACATACACACACACACCTACTCTATTCAACACATCCACCACAGACAGACAGATATACAGATTCAACAAAAGGGAGTAACAGAAGTAGCAATTACCGCCCCCCCCCACACACACACACATCCACACATATCAGGTGCAACAGTGCAGGTTTCAGTAGAATATAGGATATGAAAATATTATACATGAAAGATAAAACATTAAACACAATTACATACACACACACAATCTTCTCTTTCTCCACTTCTCTCCTATCCAACCCAAAGCAGCCTGAGAAACACCATCAAACCCAAAACTTTGGGTCAGTGTGCCATAAATCTCTGAGGTTATGTATTGTATTAGCATTCAGACATCCACTTCTAACACCCACCACCAACACCATGGATGTCTTCTATCTCTATAATCAAGTACCTGAAACCAACAAGTACCTGACATAGGAACCCTGAAATATTAGTCAAAACAGAAATTGTTTTAAAAAATTGTTTATAAAAACTACATTTATTTTAAAGTGGTATTTGTATTTTTATTTTATATATTATTTATGTATATATTAAATCTCCAAATCTCCTATAATCTCTTACTACATTCCCATATCCATTTTATTACATGCTAATCAATCACAGCATTAAAATAACTGACCATTGAAATAAATAACATAGATTCAAGGCATCTGTGAAGAGATGGGATAGATTAGTCAGCAAGTGAACAGCTGGTTCTTGAAAATGGGCAAACTATTGGGACTAAATAGGACTAAATTGTAATGGCTAGATTAATCTTGTGGGGTCTTATGGGGTGTTCACAGTATGTAGTTTATGCTAAAAGTGGTCCAAGGAAGGACAACCCGTGAACTGTTTATGGTAAAGAGATGTCAGTGCATCACAGCTTGCTGCAGATGGATTTGTGTAGCCATGGATCTGACAGAGTGCCTGCACAAACCCCCCACCCACTGTCAAGATCGCCCACAATGGGCAATAGAAGAAGGTGGCCAAGTGACTGCTTCTTTTACATCATGTGGATGGCTGGGTGCACATGTGCTGCTTATCCAGGGAAGAGATGGCATCAGGATGCACAATGGGAAAAAATGCAAGCTGGCAGAGGCAGTGCGATGTTACCTTAACACATACCATCTACCTAAAATTTCTGCAGACCAATGACATCGCAATAGTATTCCTTAACAGCAATAAGTGGCCTCTTTCATCAGCCACACTGCGATGCCCTGCCACATTGCAAAATTGTTCAGCAATGGTTTATGACAAAGAATTCCATGTGTGCACACGAGCACTAAAATGTTGGTCATTGTGCTCTGGGTTTTACAGTTTTGAGGGAACATTCTTGAGGTGGTGTTGTGATGTATTAAATCAGCTCTGTCATGCTATAGATTCAATTTGACACTATATCATGACCACAGATTCTTGGACAGCCTTAAACCATTGTGGTCTATTTATATGTGATTCATCATAAACTCAAGAGTACAAACAGAATTCAGACATGCACACTGTCTGCTTTAAAACACACACACACATAAGCATGAATGATATTACATTATCCAATGTAAACCACAAGCACCGTAGTGTCTGAGTGAAACAAATTATGCTAATCGAGAGTGTGCTATATAATGCCCCATTAATAACATTACCTATATTAATCCACACCTAATTTTTGTCTGGTTTCGACTGTTTAACACAGTTCATTTTTTTGCAATTTTTACATCTGAGCTTTATGTTTCTTCTTGTGCATGGTGTACAAATGATGTATAAAAACGTAATATAAAATAACAAACGTTTATAGAAAGATCACGTTCAACATGAAAGATTTGACTTCAAAAGACTACGTTCACGTTCCACTTTCATCAGGATTGAATAAATCACCACACAGAATTAACAATGAATAAAATCGTTTATTGATTAGGGAGAGTATTAAAATTGAAGTTAGCAAAAATATATGGCCACAAATGTGAGACCTTCACAATTATTAAGTGCACAGTGTGAAAGCTTCACAACTTTGCCATGGCACAGTCAAGAATAGGGATTAATGGCAAACAGAGAGTATGTACTGCAGTGTCTCTGACGTCCTTCAGCTAAAAGTATGACATATTATCTGTGAAAAAAGAACAGAAATAGAATTGCTCTTGTAGAACAGATTGCTTTGTTTTCTCAGTGCATCAGTGCATCTCCCTGGCATCAAACTGCTCAACAAGGCCAAGAATGATTCTGTCAGTCTTGTTTATGGTAAAGCAAAAACTTAGAAATGGAAATGTACAAGATATTAATAGGCTGCCACCGAGGATGAGTCATTGCCCATGAACCAAAGGTGAAGTTATAAATACTGGACTGTAAGACTGAGATGTGACAGATTATGTTTGAAGATTTTACATTCTCATTCTGAAACCGTTAAATTATGTGCTTATAAGTGACTCATTTCAGGCCATGCAGCTAGAAAATGTGCATATGATATTACTAATCTGACTTATCTGATCCAATTAATGTTATCTGCTTTTAATTAAAGTATGATGCAGTAGAGCAAGCAGGCAGAGCAAACGGCTCATTACGCCTGATGGAGAAATGTAATAGGGTCAGGCTTTTCAGTCTAACAGTGCTGGTCCAGGATCAGCGCCATTAAAACATTCATTAGGACAACAAAGGCAAAAAACTATCCTACATCGGCACTCTCTCCGAAATTTGAAACAACTACACCCTGGAGAGTACAATATAGACAGAACCGAATGGGTCTGACAATGTTGGGGCCCTACGCAAAAGTATTTCCAGTGCGTCGTTAGATGCTGCCAGTGTAAGGTTGACTGGGTTGATGGTTTTTTGTTGTTGGAGGAGGGGTATTTTTGTTTTGCTGAAGACTCAGGTTTGTTTTGTCAAGTGGTAAAGAAAAAAGGATTCACTGTCATGGTGTTTGCTCTGTTTCCGTGACCAGAAAGACAGTTGCACTTCATCCTCTCATTGAAACACTGACACATAGGGCCCCTGCATAATTTCTGGAGCCCTATTTTGAATACATGGCCCACTAGCTCAGAATAGAGGGCTTGTTTACCAAGAAATCTTGTTAAATTTAAGGTGGCCCTGAACTGAATACTAAGTTACTGTGCTCTCTAAAATTGTTGAGGCGCACAATGAGCTGAGTGAAAAGACAGTCAAGCTGCATGGCTGCCATTCGAGAGGTTAAAACTCACCGTCAGGCTCAGAGTCGCTGTCTGCGAGGGCTGGAATGCGCACCAGAATCTGACGGTGGTCCCTCTGCACCACCAGCTGCAGCTTCCCCCGAGACTTCTCAATCAGCTTCCCCGCATCTGCCAGAGACAGATTCTCAGTCACGGTCCCATTAATCTAGAAAAGGCAAAAAAATATATTCAAAATTTGTTGGTTGGAGGTGAGCAGGGTCACATTGTGCTATTGGTCTGATGAGAGTAATTATAAATGAGAATAATTAGATATTTGATGAGACAAATCTGGTGAAATTTTAGGGTGCACATTCTGAAATTTCAAACGACAGCAAATTTGTGTTTGTAAGTAGAACAGAACATTTCAATTTGAACAAGTAAAAAAAATCAGATAAGACATTTTTCTAAGAAAGGAAAAAACATATTTTAAATATCTGGCAAAATGAAAGCATTTTTCTCGTGGTTTTCCAGAGAATGAAAGTCTAATGTGTAAGTCCTTTATTGTGGATGTTACTGGATGTATTAACACAAGTACTTACACAATCACATTCTACTGTAATCATATGATAGTAACAACTATTGATTCTGAGCTCTATGAAAATATATGAAGAGAAAAGGAACAGACATGCTGTCTGTGGCTTTAATCCTGTGGTGAATCAAATTAGGTTTTGAACATGAGTCATTATGTTCTGAGAATGACACCATTATGCATCAGGTCTGATAGGCACCTTGAGAATGATGTCTCCCTCCTGCAGGCTTCCGTCTCTGGCAGCGAGTCCAGTGCTTGTCATCTCTTTGATGAAGATCTGGCTGCCCAGTCGGAGACCATACTCTGTAATAAAGCATTTAAAAAAGCTGCTCACTGTCCAGTGATCTCAACCACCAGGCAATTTGATTCAAACCACAAGTACGTCAAACTCAATCACTAACATGATCTGAACTACAATGACCTCAAGTTCCACCGTAACAACAAGACCTGAATTGCAACGACCCCAGAATCAACCATAACAGCTTGATCTGACCACAGTCTAGCCCACCCTGAGGCAAGAGACTTCATAGGCCAGCAAAGAGCATTACAAAGCTGATCAAATCAAGGCAAAGTTTAGAGTATTGATCCCCCTTAATACAACTTTGTACACCACAGAAATACTCTAGCATCTAAAGCTGGTCATATTAAAAAGAATGCTAAAATAGCTCACCAACAAGAAGAATTGTACCTGTGTAACACAGTTCATTCTACAATATGTATATATTGCAAAACTGGCCATGCTAGCAGTATTCAACTAAACTGCAGGGTATTTTCAGAACAGTAATGTGATTCGTGAGTAATCAGTAAACGGGGTGGTGTTGAGCTTGTGTCCAGTGGTCCACCCGGCAAGGCCATGTGCTATTAGGCGCTGGTGAAAGATGAGGGGAGACGAGGCGTTATATGCAAATTGTGAGACACATTCTCTCTTTGTCAATCGCTCGAGTGAGTCGCCATGAATAAATAAGATTAAAACATCATCATGGCTAGCCAAAAGAAAATATACAATATAAATATATAAGAGAAAGGGAAAGAGTGAGAGAGACAGAGATGCTAGCTGACCTCAATGTAAACACTAGATGTATTTTACATGCTGCACCTGCAGAGGCATATGCCTCAACAATATCTGCTGTGCTCATAGCCTCATAGCCAACTCTCTTTCTGGGAAATGAAGGAGTGTTAGCAATCATTTACCAAACATATTATTTCTCAGTTTAGATCTGCTAATAAAAATTCGATTTTGACCGAGGCTGCAAAATGACTTGTAAGCTGGGCCTGTGACAATTATTACATGATCACTTTATCTCAATTATTTAAGATGACTGCACTTATTAAATTAATAACATTCATACAGGAATTCCTGATTGTGCCCGGACTACCTCCAGCAAACTCCATTAACTACAGCTACATAGTTCAGTACACAATACAGAATATCCCCTGTTCCAAACTATCTGAACTGAACTGTGTATTGTGAAAGTAACAGATAAGTAATGTAGTTATGAGTGAGGCTTTTGGAATTTCAAAAATTTATTATCAAATAATTCATACCTTGACTCAAAACGATGCATAGATACTCCCAAAACAGAATATAAATACAATTTCTTGTTTCTCACCTTCATTAGGTCTGTTCTTCACCAGTAGCACATTAATGGGTGTATCCAGTGGTTCCAGGTTGCCCCAGTCTCTTCGACGCCCCCTACTGGGAGAGGGTGAGTGATCTTGCAGTCGATCTCTGCTTTGACTCCTCATCATCTTGTCATCTGAGCGTGGTTCGTACCTCTTTGAGTCGTATCCTGGTCCAGGGTCTCTCCCATAGCTTCCTGCAGGACTTACTCCTCCCCCGCGACCGTGCTGCTTGTGGTAGCGGCTTTCTGGGCTGGTGTCACGCTCTAATGTGCGTCCTCGGCTCCCGTCCCGCCGGTAGCTCCTTTCAGGACTGGGGGATCTCTCCAGGCTGCGACCACGGCTGCGCTCCCGCCGTCCCGGATCATAGTCCTGTCTGCGGTAGTCTGGTTCCAGGTAGCCCATGCGGCCTTTTTCTTGGCTGCGGTCACTCTCTCGCTCGCGGGGGTAGCCCAGGCCCCCATTTCCCCTTGGGTAGTCTGAGTCTGCATCACTGTGTGTGCTGCGGTTGTCCTCAGCATAGTAGCTGGACAGGTTGTAGTCCCGGCTGTCTCTGTCTGGTGAAGCAGGGCGCTTAAGGACAGCAACCTTGCGAGGCCTCTTCACTGTCTGCAGGGAAGCATACAAATACAATGCTGGTATGATGCAGGCAACAAATCTATGTAAATAAATGCATATGACACTTTTACAGAAGTTTGGCCAACCTTATACAACCTTTTGCTTACAGGAAATGTAGTTGATCAACCAGAACATGTATGGTGTCTGACATTTACTTATTTAGTTTACAAAAGGATCTACCAGGCCAACGTTTCTAACAAATGTATAGATTTGTAGACAGTTTATAGGCAGTTTAACATTGTTGGACCACAGTACAGAAACAGTTCTGGCTTCAAAATTGTTACTACAATTGCTTTCATCATGTAGACTAATCTAGTCTTTTAGTCTTTTTAGTCTTTTTAATCTAGTTTTAAGATGTGTTTTTTGTACAACATGTCTACAAGATCGTACATAACTCAAACAAGCAAGGCAATTAGAGATGACTTAATAATACAACATGGATTGTGCTGATTTGGGCACGTAAATTGCTTGATATGAAGCTTGATATGAAACTGGTAACATGAGATTCCATAGCCCAGTCCTATGAAAATATAAAAAAGTGAGCTTCAAACATATCTATGGTGAGTGACTTAAGGGTGAGAGATAAAATGTGTCGTTTTTTAAACATAAGAAAACAGAAGATTCGGGCAGAGATCCACAAGCATGCAGAAAAACCAAGCAGACTTTGCACAGGACTGGCCGAAGCATACTTACTATTTTGGCCACTTTTCCACATTTTCGGAGCTGCTGCACAGCAAAGGAGTGAGGCACATTATCCATTGGGATGGCATTGACCTGCATAACCCGGTCATTCTCACTGTCAAATATCAAAAGAAAACACAGTCAAACTAATGCAAAGTAAAAGCAAGGCTAATGGACCATTTAATCCATACTATGAAATAAACACTTTATGTACAGTAGTTTATTCTATACAGCTGTTAAAGGGTACCCAGAAAAGTTCATGAATTTAATTAACAAAAAAATTGTGAGATGCACAACGTGCACCTGCTGAAAATTGTGAGTTCTAGTGTTTGTGTTTATGAGACATACTACAGTAAGCCATCAGCCGGGCCACCCTGCAGAACATCAGACACGATGATAGAGGTTTCACCGCTGTCCACATTTGGGTTGTCCTTGCCCCCAGACACAGCTATCCCAAAACCCATCTTAGCATCCTAAGAGAGAGAAAGAGTTAAAATGAAGGACAAATAGCTAATACCTCTGCTCTACATGGTCATGTAATTTCCATAGATAAACATTTGCAGCAGACAGGGTCATACTGAAGCACTTTAAATATGGCCCTGTCATACACAGACACTTTTACCTCAAGTCAGTAGAAATATCTGCCTTACTATTGCTATTATAACTGCTGGAGAAACAACTGCTCAAGTACACAGTCATAGACCCTGCAAACTCACAAAGCAGGGATTAGCTAGTGCTGAAGTGTTATTCTCTACTGCATCTCCCAGTACAGATACAAACTGCTTGCGGGAGCATTTGCGTAGGCTGGAGAGGTATAAAGCATGCTGGTACTTGACACAGGACATTTAAACCATTATATGTTTCCAACTTTGTGGCAACAGTTAAGGTAAGTGTTTTTATCTGTTTGAGAATGACTGCCATTTGCATCTGGAGCTTCTCTTCCAAACAAATGCTGACTGACAAATGCTCTTTTGACTAATTGGACGAATTCCCACAAGCATCCATCTTAAAGAAAGCCTTTTCTGTTACAGTCCCAAAGCGAGGACAACCCTATAGTAATGCTCATGGGTTGGGAAAGGGATGTCCAACAAGCTCATAAATGCTAAAGGTGATGGTTAATAAGTTAACTTTAAATAACTCTTATAGCCTAGCGACACAGAAATCTGTCTTTTCCTAAAGTGCCATATTTTTCCACTAAACATTACCACCATGTCCTTCAGCAAGGCACTTAACCTTATGCTGTGGAAAGAAGACACCATGTTCACTCAAAACATTTCCACAGGCCAGATAACAAGCTTCTGTCAAACTGGTTTTGGAGGGGTGGGGGTGTTTGAATGGGTGGGAGTTAAAATGGAACAACCTAACAGCAGTCTAACTGTCAGTCAGATAAGCTGATCACAGCAAAGCACCATGACCACTGCAAGCTTCCTGAGCTTTACAAATCTCACCCACTTCAGTTTGTATCCCCTCTGCCCTGACCTTCATGTTCCTGAGAACAACAGTCCCCTTTATCAGACATGATCATAGCACAGGTCAACACACCAAGCTATTTCCTGGATGTGGTAGACATTAAGATTGCAACAGATAGTTTGTATGTGTGTGTGTGTGTGTGTGTGTGTGTGTGTGTGTGTGTGTGTGTGTGTGTGTGTGTGTGTGTGTGTGTG
>JBBPDH010000017.1:12522298-12536436 GCA_037974565.1 Clupeocharax schoutedeni | reverse complement strand
AAAAAAGTGTTCCTTTAATTTTTGTGAGCAGTGTATACAGAATAACAGAGCTACCATGAAAACACTCTATATATTCCCCACAGAATTACCTGGCTGCTTTATTTTCACCATCAGTGAAGACAGCCCCATACAGTCTATAAAAGAAGCTGACACTAATGCTGTAAAAGGACTAAAAGACAAAAATAGTCACAGCGTCTTGCTGTTGGAGAGAGAAAAAGACAAACAGTCTGAGGTAATTGCCAGCTGCAGTGAGAAGTATTATCCTCCCACCGGCCTATCAGTGTGATCACAAACACAAGGAATAGATCAAGATGAGACTTTTAATAGCTACTTTCAAACACACAGCATCGCTTTAACAGGGCTTTCACAAGCAATCTCCTGAAGTAGGCATTTACATACAGCCCAGATTTGAATATGCATATCCAAAAACCATAAAAGAAGTCTATTTGCTAAATATGTTTGTTTAGGCCACAAAATATATCATCAGATGTTCCCTGACATGCAATATAAGCAGCTGGACAAGGTTCCTGCACTACGAACTGTTCTAGCATATACATGGCAGACCTCTTCTACTAGTAAATACAGATCTGTTTTATATTTATTCATTGGGTGTGATTACATTTTCCCTCTAGGGCAAGACGGGTGCAAACATTTTGAGACATTGATATTTAATTAGATATTATTTTTAATACTTATTTAATATTCAAATAGATTTAAATCCATACTTAAAGAGAGTATTTGGTTTTTAGTAAGAATATCAATAAGAAATAATAAGCAAGAATAACCAAGATCAAATTTAGCAGCTCAGCCTGTACAGCCCCCACAGATACTCTGTTTGAGTAATTAAAATCAAAGTAACAGACATGAATCCAGGAGTCCAGGCCATCCGCATGATGTAAAAGAAAACATGATTTACCAGGTCACCTCCCCCCATTGACCCATGGTCCAGTTCTGATCTCATGCTTATTATAGGCAGATTCGGCAACGGACGGGTCAACATGGGCACCATTCTATCACATCCAGCATTACATTTTTCAGCATCTTCTGTGGTTTGGACCTGGCAGGCAAGCCATGACTTCCCATGTGCTTCAGTTAGCCTTGGGCATTTATGACCCTGTAGCTGGTTCACTGACTGTTCTTCTTTGGCCCACTTTGGTAGGCATGAGCAACTGTATACCAGAAAAAAATTCACAAAACCTTCCGTTTTGTAGATAGTCTGACCCAGTTGTCTAGCCACCACAATCTGGTCCAATCCTTACACTAGCACATGAGCTTCAAAAACGGACTGTTATGCCTAATATATCCCATGTGTTGACTGATGCAATAGTAACAAGATAATCAACATTGTTTACTTTACCTGTCAGTGGTTTTAATGTTGGGGCTGACTATTCACAGGAACTCAATATCAACCATCCTATTGGCAGGCCCAGACTAGATCTTAATGGCCGTATATGTTGCGTCAAACAAGATTTAACCCCATTGAAATGACCTTATTAGAGGTGTAGGTGGGTGTTATGGCCTCATTGTTCTGCATGACTGCTAGAGCAGTTCGATGCACACGACTCATGAGGAATGCAAACGGGGCATTCTTGTGCCCGCCACGTGCTGTTTGAAATAAACCAGCAATGATAAGACATGCCAAGCCTGGGCGACAGGATGCCAACACCTACTCTACTACTGTAAGCACAGTCACAGCATGTATTCCAAACCCGTCTGTGTTCATTTTTGATTTAAATACAGTTATTTTCTATAAATTAAGTCATTTTTTGCATTTTTTCCTAAATACTGATCATTCTGACAGATCAAGACTGATGATTCCTAAATCTCTAGACAATGTTGAACAGATTTTCATTAAAGCGCAGCTCTTTCAAAAAGCACTTTGGACATTAAAATGGACATGAGGAATGCCAGGGGTGCATCCACACATACTGGAAGGATGTAGCTCCACAATACAAAGAAAGACTTTCTCTAATTAAATAAAAGTATGATTAAGACAAGAAACACATGCCAAAACACCGCTGGGAAAAGTAAGAAGGAAACCAGGTGCCTGTTGCAACTGTTTGGTAGATTAGACCTAATTAGAACATTCACACTCCATGAGCTTCCTCGTGGGGGTCTGTGGGGTTAAACCTGGCCAGCTGCTCAATAGTCATACTTCACATACCGAAGAGTAAGAGTAGTGGTCTAGTGATCACCCCCCAGTTTTCCGTGTAATGAAAACCACTGGGACATCGGATATGAAAGTATAAACTAAGATTAAAGGTCTTACTCTGAGCAGTATGATATATACATATCCAATCATTTACTAATAATTAAAATTAAAATGTGCCAGATAGGGTCGTTTAGAGCAATAGAGATGGAAGAACCACTTATATACCCTAAAGAATCTTTAAAATCGAAATGGGATAACATTCTTAGACTTCAAAGAACCTAAAAATGGCATAAAAATCTGAGGTTTAACTAGACCTGTATGGTTGTCCAAAACGGTATATGGACGTTCATGCAATACATAGAATGTATTAAATTAGTAGGAAAAAAAAGTGAGATTCACTTTTAACAGGCCATTCCAAGACTCAATTTCTTTCCAAAGGCATCTGAAGTATTTCAGATACTTATCATGTTATAATATAAAAAACTTTTCGCAGAGCTTTCATTTTGTAAAACATTTCAGGATGTAAAAGCTTTCACTGCAAAGGTATTTTTGGTATCTTTAGTTCCTGAACACAATAGTATTTCATTCCAGTTTTATTTTATGAGTTGCATTGACTCCATACATTCAATCTTAATTTTAGATAGCTATACATTTTTAAAAAGTTAGAAAAAGGGTACAAATCTTTGCAATAATATTTTAAGGACCACATTCCTCCACAAGTTATATTTATGCTGTTTGTACCTTATGTAGCTACCATTTCCCAAGACAGAACATTTTTCTGACAGAGAATACTTTACACTTTCACAAATTATCAATGGTCCCGGCTAGCTGAAATAACCTCAAAAGTGCAGAATGACCCAAACGGCTAAATCTTTATTACAGATGTCTGGCACATAATTGGGGTTTTACAGCAACAGAATGTTCTGCATAAGTCAAGACAACTGAACAAAGTGTCCTAAGATAAGATTCCCCAGTGCAGGTCTTCATCATGACACAGTCAGAAGCAAAGCTGTTTGTCCACAGATGTTCTGTGTGATGTGTGGGAATACAGCTGTGTTTCTTGGTGTGATAACTTGACCCTTCTCACCCAGAGATCTATACCAGCCCCCTGTGCTGCTAAATAATGAGGACTGTAATCCTCTGCCTAAGCTGCTCCCCACTGTGCCAAGCCAGACGGACAATATTGAACGCAATGAGAGTCCACTGGGGTATACACTCACACCCCACACACTCTGATGCAATAACAGCACCCTCCTACACAACATCAGAGCTCTATTAGGATGAGGCAACTACAGCCAACATGGCCTCGCTCAGGTCAACCCAAGGTGCTCTCATTAGTATATCACCATCAGTGAAAGCCTTATAGAAAGAATTCACTATTAACAATTAACTATAATGAATGAACAATTGATCTTAATAAACGTATTTTCTTAAGTGCTGTACAGCAAGATGAAAAACAACTGTTTCACATCTGCACTTCATGAAAACATCTCAAGATTAAGAAGCTCTTAATGCAGTGATTTGTGGCCGCACTTCCACAGAGGTTGAGCTGCCTAAGGATTAACCCTGGTTCTGGGCTATGTCTTTTTTTCTCCGTTTAGAAGTCTGTGAAGTTCTGAACTAGACTGAATTCCTGTCTGGGAAATGACCCCAGACGTCATAAATGTGTCACTACCAGGCTGAGATAAAATACATGACATTTTGACCGTTTACGCCATCACAAAGTGTGAAAGAGTGGTCAAATCTGACCAGCCCTGCTCAAACTGAAACTAATGCAGCCCCAGCATCTGTATTTTAAAGGAAAGGGAGGCACAAATAATTTTTTATCTTCACACCAGCCTACATTTAACTAATTTTTATATTTTAAATAATAACTTATGCTTTAATACAAGCTTGTTGCTTTTAGCACTAGAAGGCAGAGGCAGCTTAAATGACAGATTTTCATATGAGAAAGATTAGTTGACTAAACAATACACTGAAGACCCTATAAAGATAGTTTTGTCTACTTTAGCTCATTTTCAGACCTCAGCGCACACGTGAACACACCACATCACCTAATGTGAACAGTGTAAATAGTTCACTGCATTTAACCCATCCACAAAGTGAAGCAGCAGGGCACTTCAGTGGTGCCACTAGCAGTCCTGGGATTTAAACCCACAACTTTCTGATCGCAGGGGCAACTCCCTAACCACTAGGCCACCAGCAGCTCTACAAGAAACATATAAGTACAGTCAACAGTTGTGAAAATATCCCACAATGTGTACACCAGATCTTAAATGTCAGTCTGTAGAGACGTCTAAAAAATGTTTGATCAATATGAAGTCAGCTACCTGATGGTAATAGAAGTGGGAGCACAAGACCCAGTGGGAGAAACCGAACAGGTGAGTGAGTCACTGTTAACACTTCTCCGACTACTTTACATTACTTTCCTATACATTCCAGCATAAAAATGAGAGGGTTGTTTACTGAAACAGCTCGAAACTGTCAAAGAAACTCAATGTCAATACATTTAAAGAGTCGTTTAAGCTGTTTTTCTCTGGATATGACTTACTCCAGCACTGCCGTTTTTGCTGCCATACGCCGCTCTTCCTCCTCCTTTGACGGGCATCCTGTGTCAGGTTGAATGAACTCGGGTGTTAACGTGTTCTTACAGTCCCTGCGTTTGTGGATAAAGCATGGCGAGCTGTCAAATAGTCGTTTAAAAACAAAGACGCCTCCTAACTACTTCTTCCCTCTCCCCCTCTCCGTCTCTTCTTGAGAAACATTTCTTTAGCAGAGAGCCACTTTCAACCCAGCCAGCCCACTTCAGGACCATACCAAAGAAAACAAGGAGAGGGGGAGCCACTTCGTTCTGTTTAAAAA
Source organism: Clupeocharax schoutedeni (assembly GCA_037974565.1). Lineage (NCBI taxonomy): Eukaryota > Metazoa > Chordata > Actinopteri > Characiformes > Alestidae > Clupeocharax > Clupeocharax schoutedeni. The sequence continues at coordinate 12,531,422 of JBBPDH010000017.1, read as the reverse complement.
TTTAATAGCAACACACAACACGCACACACAATAGCGTAAAATAGGCGGAACACGACCGATTTGTAGCTTATTTATAGATTACAGATGTTGCAAGCAAACTCTGATACAACTTCATTTGTGTCACCCCCTTAAAAATGGACTGGTCCAGCTGGCAAACATTGATTGCTCTCAAATGTACAGGATGGCAAACAGGACTCAGAAGAGTCGGATCTGTAATCTCACTGAATGACTTATAAACAGAGTAAACGGAAAGAGTTATTTGGTGTGAATTCAAATGTATGAACCATGAATGGGTATTTAACTAATGTACTGATAGGCTTCATATGCCAGTAAAAACAGTCACACCATGTAATTTCATAATGAAAACACTTAAAATTTTGTATCATTGACACCCAAATCCCTATGATTTATATATGGAAAACATCTGCTTCGTTTTTGTTATGTTACAAAAACGACACATTTACAAACTGTCTGTAGACCTGGAAGTGGTGTCATTATTTACACCATACTCATAGTAGGCACTCTGACTTCTCTATGAGAACAACAAAAAGCTGTTTTTGAACCCTGTGGTTGTTAAGTAACCAAAATATATCATAAATCATAAAACTGGCAAAGTAATAAAACAACCCTTGCCGTTTAATAGTAGACTGAAACTAAAGCAGTCCCAGTTTCTGACTCTTAAATGAAAGGGGGAGAGGGGGGCACACATAATTCTTCATCTTCACACCAGCCTTTTTATATTCATAAAATACCTTATACTTTAATACAAGCTCGTTGCCTTTAGTCCTAGCAGGCAGAGGCAGATTAAACGACAGCACAAAAAGTTGATTTTTATGTGAGAAAGTTTAGTTGACTAAAAAATACACTGAAGACCCTATATAAGGTATTAACGTGTTCTTACAGTTCCTGCGTTTGGGGATAAAGCATGGCATCACTTTCAAGGAACATCATCATGCAGTGTTAGTGTTCTTGTATAATATTTCCACTGCTAAACAACCTCCTTATTTAGAGGATCCAATAACACTAAAGGGGGAAGTTGCATCAGGTTTTGTTCATGGGATAGTGACGATTTTCAAAAACACCTTTTGTTTTTTATAATTAAATAAGTTCTCTTTATGAGCAGGACAGTTATAAAGAGTGTTTCAGCCTGGACTGGGTTTTGAATGATGAATAACACAGGACAGCCCAGCACATCAGTTTTAAAGTCACAGAAACAAAATTATAAGGGATACATCTCAGTGATTGAAGAAAAATAAGGAATTATGACTGTTCATTGGCACAAATGCCAACACAAAGTGAACCTCAGAATGATAACATCAACTTTAATCTACTTATTTTTCAGAATAAATCCTATCAAATGGTTTGAGAGGTTCAAAAAAACGTTCTTAACCAGTCAAAAGCCATATATTGACATGAATGAAGTTAGCTGAACTATAAAAACCTAACATCGACTATAACTCTCCTGTCTCTCAGACATGCAAATGACAGTCACCTGTTAAACTCACTATGAGAGCATTAACAGTTACGTCATTGAGAACTGCAATTACAGACAACTATTGTATGGAGCTCTGGGGAAAACAAAGACTGCTTTTGTCTTCATAAACTCACCCTGTTAAGAAAGCCACTTCTGTACAGTGTGAGGCAAATAAAGGCAAAGGCATAGTTTATTACTACTGTCTACCCATACAAAAATCGAATGTAATGATGTTGTACTGTGAGTTCCTTTATATTTATTCCTATGTATATAATTGTAGAATATATTTGTAGAATATTAATTACAAATGATATTATCATAAATATATGCCTAACACAAAAATTATAGTACAGCAGTCTAAATTAGATCATATGCAAAAGTTTTGGTACGCTGGTCATCATGTTAATACTGCAAGTGCATATCTTCATAGCATACTCATAGCATATATGCACAGTGACATATAATTTGTTTACACGTGTATGTAGGCTAATTTGGTCCAAGCAGCTGCGTGCTTCAAATAATGAAAGGTTTCTTTTTTCAAACATTACAGTAAATGAGCAATACACTGACCACAGGGCAAGAATGACCTCGCTACTCAGAATCACGGTATAGCTCATCAGCAGCAGCAGCCTAGCTACACCCATGCAAGCCATGACAGCATCTCCTGCTCAGACTCAATCAGCTCAGCCCTTTTGTCAGTGATAAACCTCTTTTACGCATGAGGCCACCATCAGCATCTGTTAATGTTACAGGGGTGGTGCCTCTGTGTGGCTTTCAGGGGTAACAGCATCACAGTGCTGCGTCTGTGTGTCCATGCATGTAAATAGGTCGCTGTCTCATGCCTGCGGTTCACCTCCTCCACTCCTTTACCAGTAGCCGTTAGTAATCAGTGTGTGTCCAGCTGTCCAGTGTCTTGCCTAAGAACTGTCTATTCAAATGTACGGGTCAAACCCTAAATGATCTGAAGAGCTAGTGTTAAAACTTTGCATCAATGTTTTTCAGTGACATATACATGTATGTATACATGGTTCAGATGTGTCCAGAAAGAAAAAACGAATAAATTCCAGATAAAGTCAAGAATAAATTCATAATCAATTCATGTCCTGAAAACTTGTGAACCAACCTTGAGGTGGATAACTTATCAAGAAATGACTATGAATAGATCATTATAGTCTACTTAATTAAGTACATTCATTATTTATAGTGTATTTAATTATTATCATGCCAGAATTATTTGAATAAAATATTTAAGTAAAATATAAACAAATATAAATTCAATTACTATATGCCACTATATTTATTGTTGTATTTTATTTATTAACTTTAGTATTAATACTACATTACTACATTAATGACAAAAGGATGTAAAACTTTTGAATGATAGTGTATAGTTGTATGACAGCTCATGTCATATTGTTGACATACAGTCTTTTGTTGATTTTCTAAGTAAAAATAAGAGCATATCCTCTAAAACAATCAGACTTAAATATGGCCTTTTTTCCCCAAATATATGACCATTTATTTGTTGAGTTTAACATTCATTCATTCGTTCTCTGTAACCGCTTAATCCTTCCTAGGGTCGCTGGTACCCGGAGGCAGGGACTGAGTTTAATATGTTAGAACAAAATTCATCATAACCTTTGTGCTGGCCACATTTAATTCCTCAGTATGTTAAATTCAGCAAATAAACAGTAATTATGCTTTAAAATATGCAGTTGTTTGTTATTTATAGACAATGGCATTTTTCTTACACTTAGAAAATCAATCACATACATTGTCAGAACCAAACCAAAAGGTTTTATTCAGACAGAGGAGATATGCAAATTGGCATAGTTAATTAATGTAATTAATGTAATGTGTATTACATTATAAAAATATGCATATTAATTAGTGTTTATGCTTAGTGTATAATAGTCTAAAACTGTTCAAAACAATGACATGGTATTTGGTTAAATTGTGTGTGTGTGTGTGTGTGTGTGTGTGTGTTTGTGTGTGTTACTCTCTCAGTCAGTGCTGTACTTGCAGGCTGAATTCTTTTGACTGACCTTGTTCCACCCATGACACTGAGCTGTCAAACAAGCCTGTTTTCAGTGACTCGTCACATCTTCCTGATCAGCTCCACGGGCCGCAGCTGTCACACGACACACTGGTAGGCCAACAGAGGCGTTTAAAATCCACTGTCTAACACTCGGATTCACATCTCAGCCATCTGAGGCGTTTAAAATGTATCTGAGAACGAGAAATTTTCCACATTCCAGTCCCATCAAGCTGTGATTTTCATTTGTTTGAGCATTTGTGCTATTTTAAGGTGCTCTTCGCCGATGCTAAATATAGGGCCATGCTAGCTGCCCTTTCAATCACACTTCTGGAGTAGGTGAGAAAACTGGAGGCTTATACAGAATTCAGCATATGGATCCAATTAACACATACAAAAATATACACAAAGAGCCTTCTTCATCATAAAATACATACTTGTTATAGCACAACATGGAAGGAAATCTTGAAGCATCATACTATTTTTCAGATCTAAACTTATTCAGATGTATAAATAAAAATCTGTTTATCATGGCTGGAAATGCTTCTGTGGGTTTTTGTGTAAGTAAGCATGCCCTCTAAAAAATAAAGTGGACAAAAAGGGTTCTTTGGAGTGTTAGAAGCACCACTGTTGGTTCCTTAAAGGCTTTGTTACTGCAAATGTACATCCACCGCCAGAACCATTAAGAGGCTTTCATTTTTAAGAGTGCAATGCGAAACAAATGTGAAATGTGCGAGTGATGAGCATAAATTGGTCTCTTTGCACTCCAACAAGCATTTTCCAGATTCAGATGTTTTATACATCCTAATGAATCCTGGTAGAGTTGTCTCAGAGGAGCTGAGAAACAGCGTCACGTTTTGGCAGCTGTCAGCTATTTCTGCACCGTCCCTCATTACATTCAGACCAGAGTCTCTCCTTCAGCTCAGCGACACCTTTGCCACTACAGAGACAGCCACAAGTATCGATTATTGAAAATGTCACAACATGATATCGATGACTGATATGACCACTATTTGCTTATGTCATGGTATATGTCATCGTTTTGTTCAACATGGTACTGTTAATATATATTTATTTTATTGTTAAATACTGACGAGGTATTCTGCTAGAGGTATTCATCAGGGCTGGCACTTCCATACAGACGTCTGCTTATTGCACATAATGTTCAAGAACTACGATTCTGAAAATTGTAATGAGACATCGTGGTCTTTTTATAGTCCTGCATTGTCCTACAATCAATATCCTAAAGTCCTATATTTAGCATTTGATAATGTAAGCAGTATTTCCTAAAGTAATCAGTCGGTTCCGTGTTTACAGCAAGCATTACAGTAGCCCATATTATCATGCATTATAATAGTATCACGTTTTCCTGGTATAACTCACCTAATTTAGCTGAAAGACACTAATTATGTGACTTGCAAGAAGGAAATGTACTATATATATTGGATACAGTTGGGAAATATTGAAGCTGAGATCAGTTTGCCTGCCAAACTTGGGCAAACGATTCCAAAGCCTTATGGCTATAACTGAGACACAAGAGCAGCTTTTATCCTCAGGTCATATGGCTCTTCAACCAGGACATGCCTCGCATTCACTCAAGAGCACTCCCCAGACCGTAATACTCCCCATACCATAACGCCTTCTGCACCTTTTTATTATGACCATTTATCATGTGCACAATGACAGTTTGCACCTAGTCTGTTTATTCTCCACTGTAAATATTCTGACACTTTTCAGGCCATAATTTGTATGAACTGTTATATTTATACTATTTACTTTTGTGCTTATTAGTCCAATTATTCTATTAATGCACTCTACTTTCAAATTTTCTAGTTACTGGTTATGGTGGCAACAACATTTATCTGCACTTTACACAAGGTGTAGCCAAGATTACACTCTAGCGTGAAGTCATGGACCAACAGAGAACTTGAATAAAGATGACCTGAGAGCATGAGGCAGGATACCAAATAATCCCAAAGAATATCTTCCAAGTTAGCTTTCATTCATCATTACAGGATATGAGTCTATGACAGTTTTTCCAATAACCAACCTGTGCAGAGCTGAGTAGGCTCGACTGTGGTATTGCTGTTGAAATATGCATTGGCCCCAGCCGAGAAGGAAGTGTCCTCTACATTATGCAGCCCTAAGCTATGAATTAATAAGTAATGTGTTTCAAAAGACCAGCTTCACAGAGACAAATAAAAACAGCCCAAATGGAATAAATAAATAAGTAAATATATCCTGATCTGTTCATTTGAACACTGTTCACTGTTTGCCCATTAATCCAGGATCACGCTGCAGTATGAACTTGACATCTGACGACTGTCAGTGCTTTGCAGCTTCTTTTTTTTTAACTTCCTCTAACCGGTTTGAGTATTTTGGGACAAAATTAAGGTTAAGATAGTTGTGACAGTGACGTCAGCTACTACAGGTGTTCAGGTGGTGACTTTTTTGTATGTTGCAGTTCCATCTTTGAACACAAGAGGGGGTATTTTCACACTTTTGGCTGCCCAGGGTCATTTGATCAGTACATGTTTGTAAATATCCCATAAATAAAACATTCTGGCTCCCAAATGACCCTACCGAAGCCTATAAAGTCTTACATGTCAAGGAAATTATAAAGTTCTCAATGTCTCATTATGATAGCGATCACTTCCATAGTGAAACAACCCCATCTGCTGCATGGCATGTTCTAATGGGGTCTGGGCACAGCAGCGGCATATTAGGCTTGACAAATGGGCAGATTAAGCCATTTACCTTGAAATCCAGGGGGGGGTCTTATGAGTTTCTGAATACATACTGGAGCTATAAAACTACAAAGCCAGACATATAGCCATTTTACCAGCTATCTCAAGAGGTTTCCTCAACTGCCTTTTCTCTGATCCGTTATAACTGAAAGCAGAACTGAATTGGAGCATATGCAGACCATACATATGAAAACCTGTGTGATGAGTTGACATTAAGGTTTATCTAACATGCTCTTTATTACACTGTGTTTGCCAGCAAGTACATGAAGCAGCTGTAAACACACAGTCGAAGTGAAAGGCACTGTGTGCGTCTGAACAGAGGAGGAAGAGGAGATGGATGAAGGTCACCCTGACGATAGCGCTCCTGCTGCTCCCTTTGGGATTGCGCATTAATCAGGACTATGGATCGCCTGGCTCTTCAAGCAGCAGCTTCCGAAAGAAAATCCAAATCAGCAGTCCAGCCAGATCCTGGCTAGGCACGGCTTCGGCCAGGTGAGGATATAAAGATCAGACAATGACCCGAAGGTCAGATGTGTAGGTCTATATTTATCCTCAAATGTCTTAAAACGTTTAGAAATGTTGTTTCTCTTCTGTAATTACATGAAATGACATTATGAGGTTGGCCTCCGGTACTAAATAACCTCTAGCCTGTCCAGTACTAACTGTTGCATGGCTGGACAAGCTATAGATATAATCTCTTATAACCTACTGGAAAAACTCACAGCTCATTTTTTCAGTGTATTCTCACTTTTAGACATTGTTTATTTTACACCCATATAAAACAGGACACTGTTAGGATGGATCTGGTGTGGTGTGACCATGGTGGCAAAATGGTTGTAGTTCCTAACCTGTCTAGTTTCTAAAACCAACCACCACACAGTCTAGCCTAAACCAGAAACTCAATGTCATTCAGCAAAGCATTCTAATTCATGAATGTGATTTTTAGGGGCAAGTTTGTCCAACCTAACAACAGATATAAAAGGAGGCAACTGAACGTAAGCAAAATAAGCATTAACACGCCTCAAAGCCAATCACCATCACCTCACACCTCAGAACAAACAAGGTTAGTGTTTTTTATTATTCAGAATTATTCGACTAAATGAAGGGTTTTTGATCGATGTGAACTTGGTTTCCAGAATCATTTCATTGTTCATCATAAACAGGACAGCATTTTGTCAGCTCTTAAACATGCGTGCTTCCAAATTTTCCTTTGTGTTACTGAACCTTTTAGTCCTTTAGTACAAATTCCAAACGCTAGCACTCAGCCTGAACTGAAAGTCTAACAAAGGGAGACAAGACTTTCTCAAAAATGATGTGGGTGGAACAAGAGTAGATAAAACGATAAGGAAAACACATAGAAGCATTTAGGCTTGACACAGTGAAACCACTTAAAGGATGTGGAAAAATTCTCTTGATCTATTTTGCTTTCAGGGCACCAAGGACTGCTCATCAAAAGCTTCCCTGGTCATTCCATCATCTGGTCTCAATTCTGCTACTGCAAATAGTCCTATCCCTCCCTAAACAGAGATCAAATGCCATATGAAGGACAGAAAAGGCACACACTGTTGAAAACTTATATCCACCTAAGACCGTCTCAAGCTATGCATTAAAAGCCCAATCTGCCTCTTGTTTACCTTTTTCCAGCTTAGATCGAAACTGGAGATGGTTTTTAATTCTTGGTGCGGCTGTGTTGTCACACCCTGGCCTGCTCCAGTGATTAAAAGAGGCGCTCATACCGTTGAGATCTATAAATTGCTTTTGATTAAAATGCTTCACATTGTAAAGTGTAAACAGCAGACAGTAAAGACATTTGCAAGATTGCCAGTGACTGATTTCCTTATCCTCTCGGACACGTTCTAAAGTGTTTAGCAGCAGCAAAGCCAATAAAAACAAGCAGTGATTGGTGCAAAACGATTAGCAGGCTTGGTCATTATGTACTGGACTTTATTGATTTTTTTGCTCAAGCTGCAGGCTTTAAACCACCAATTAAATGCTGTGTTAAACCACCTCCCAAAATGATAATGTGCATAAAAGGAAAATTAAATGATGGTAAAAATAATGTTTCCATGCATACAATAGTTTTTTCACACCAAAAAAAGGCTTTTGGACAGTTGCGATCTATACAATGTACTTTTGTCCATGTTAATTAGAGTGCACTCACATTGTATTTGATTGCTGCTGCTTTATCTATAAATATGAATTTTGTAGCATGAATATGAATTTTGTTAAATTCAGGAGACTTAAATGGGCAGAAGATTTTGGTAAAAAATTTTAAAATGTCAGTTTCGCTCATGAAACATAACAACAAATGTTGTAAATATTATGAGTTGACTAATTGAAATACTGGAAATAGGCTTGTTTGTTTATTTAGCCCACATGATGTGAGCTTTATTTAGGTAAAAAAAACAGGGGGAAAATCACCCATCAGCCAGTTTAATAGTTATAAAATAGGAACGGTCTCTAAAAATATGTGATAGGTTATAAATTAGACTATAGTAGTGGGAAGGAATAATCTTTTGTGGTGTTCGGTGGAGCACTTTAGAGTCTATGTGCATTATTTTGCTATGACGTGCAGTAGTCTACCATGTGAAATATTGTGCAATGTTCATATTGGGTGCCAAAACATTACCATTATGTGTAAAATCTTATTATTGGTAATAGTCTTACCATGCGTAGTATCATGTGAAGGTTTCTAAATACATGCCACATCATTTCATTATGCGCAATAGCTCATTATGTGCATTAGTCCTTCCATGTCAGTATCACTACTTATATCAATATTACGTACAGGGAGTGCAGAATTATTAGGCAAATGGGTATTTTGTCCACATCATCCACTGTATGCATGTTGTCTTACTCCAAGCTGTA
>JBBPDH010000017.1:12483009-12501263 GCA_037974565.1 Clupeocharax schoutedeni | reverse complement strand
AAGTCCTCCGCTGTCTCTGCCATTTAACAGCGTGTGTTTATCTCCCATCGCCAGCTTGCCTGAGCAGCTGCTTCTTCCGCACGCTGGTTGCAGACGTAGCGCAATACTGCCCCCAGTGTGGTACAGTGTGGTACTGCAACGCAGAGGGGAGTTTCATTTTCAAATTAATCGCGCGAGCAATTTATTTTAAAGCGTTATAGAAAATAAAATTAACGCAAACAGTTAACGCGTTATATTTAACAACCCTTATATATATATATATACAGCGATTCACGGGTCAGGTTATTTTACAAACCACATCAGCCAACCGCAAAATGATTTAGAATTTAGTCAGAATGTAATTTTGTCACTTTTTGACCCACCCTGCCTGCATCCAGCTGACACAGACCTGCACTTTTCAAGCCTCAATTCTGATGTTTATTTTTCCAACTTAGGCCTCCGAAAGATTCTCAAGGTGTGTGGTCAGGTGCCAGAGCTACCCGACCAGTTGCCTTTGACAGAGAATACACAGCTTATTGCAAGCGTGCTCCTCAACAAACTCTATGACGACCTGCGCTGCGATCCTGAGAGGGACAATTTTAGGGACATCTGTGATGAGTACATCAGGTGAGAAGAATATCATGCACATTTTCATACTGTCATTACTACGACTCCACAATCACCACTTATCCAAACTACTGCCTCTGTCTTCTGTTCACAGGAACAAATTTGACCCCAACGACATGGACAAAAACATCCATGCCATCAATACGCTCTCAGGAATTCTACAAGGACCCTTTGATGTGGGTAACGTACTGGTGGGTCGTCAGGGTGTGATGGAAATGATGGTTGCTCTGTGCGGATCTGAGAGGGAGGTGGACCAGTTGGTGGCTGTAGAAGCCATTATCCATGCGTCTACTAAAATGAGCAGAGCATCCTTCATCATCTCCAATGGAGTGTCTCTGCTCAAGGACGTCTACAAAAAGACCAAAAATGAGAAGATCAAGATCAGGGCACTTGTGGTAAGAACTGGAAGTCTGCAGTTTAGAGGAGTTTACATTTGTGCACTTAGTCTTGTAAAGTAAATATTGTTATGGCATTTAAAAAATATATATTAATTAGTGCTGGGCCGTTACAGCGTTAACGAGAGACTCTTATCGCGCAATAAAAGATATATGGCCGTTAATCTGTTCACAAAGTTGGGATTGGGAGCTGGGTCTATACTACACAAGCTATGACTTTCACCTTGATATTTTAGCGCAAATTTACTCTCTCTCTCTCTGTCTGTCTGTCTGTCTCTCTCTCTCTGGTTCGTGACTTTTCCGGATCGCGCCCGTTTTAAACCTGTTTCGCTCTCTCTGTCACTCTCACGCGTGCGCTCTCTCTGTGCCCCTCTTTCTCTCTCGTTCTTGACTTTTCCGGAGCGTGCGGATCATCTCTCTCTCTCGTTCTCTCTGTCTCTCTCTCTCGCTCTCTCTGTCTTTGTCTCTCTCTCTCATTCTCCCTCCCTTTCTCTGTCTCTCTCGTTCATGCATCATCTCTGTCTCTCTCTCTGTATCTCTCTCGCTCTCTCTGTATCTCTCTCGCTCTCTCTGTCTCTCTAGCTCTCTCCGTATCTCTCTCTCTCTTTCTCTCTGTCTCGCTCTCTCTGTGTCTCTCTCTTTCTCTCTGTCTCTCTCTCGCTCTCTCTGTATCTCTCTCTCTCTCTCTTATTCTCTGTCTCTATCTCCTTCCTCACGTTTCCTTATTTAAACCTCGGGTTAATATTTACATTTCCTTTAAGGGTAATGTATTTAACTGAGTTCCAAATGAAATTAAAGTGATTTGGGAGAACATCTGGAGGCATATTTATGGTTTACCCTAAAAAAATAGGCATTGGGATAATTTTTTTTGGGGGGGTATTTTAATCTAGATTAATCTCAAGATTACAATGAGATTAATCTTGATTTTAAAAAATAATCTATGCCCACCTTTAATATTAATTAATGTATTTACTCATTATGGTCACATTCTATAATTGTTCTGATATTTTGATAATGAATTGATAACTGCTCAATACAGTCTAGGTGAATACCGTATAAACCAAAAAGTCTCCCGTTGTTTTAAAGGGTGATATATTTGTGTGATTTTATATACCAAATATTTACTCTGTAAGGTATTTGACCATTTTCCACCTTTCTTGATTCCTTAAAGAGGCCATGTTTGTCCCTGTGCCTTTAACACTGATATAAGTAAAGTATATTTTCTGATTGGCAGCTCTTTAGTACTTTAGTATTTTAAATTTTTTCTTCATTTCCTCAGGGTTTGTGTAAACTGGGCTCAGCTGGAGGTGATGATTACAGTATGAGACAGTTTGCTGAGGGCTCCACTGAGAAACTGGCCAAGCAGTGCAGAAAGTGAGTGACGTCAGTGTTGTAGCTGACAATGAAAGAATGTAGTCATACAGACACTGATAGAGTGTAGACATTCCATGAAAGGCATCTCATGACGCAGGCATGGAAATAAAACAGTTATACCACACCTACTGCAAATAAGCAATGAAATGACTGCACATCATATTGCAGATGGTTGTGCAACCCCACCCTTGATGTTCGCACACGGAAATGGGCAGTGGAGGGTTTGGCCTATCTGACCAGTGATGCTGATGTGAAAGATGACTTTGTTGAGGATGAGCCAGCTTTAAGAGCCATGTTTGAGCTTGCCACGGTAAGAATGACAAGTAATAATGCATTCGTGGACTTTATGCTGTTACCATTGCACTAATTTCTAGTAGAAATTCTAACGTGGAAATGTTTATTTTCTCTTCTAGTCAAAAGATAAGACCATCTTGTATGCTGTTGCCTGCATATTGGTGAACTGCACCAACAGCTATGATAAGAAGGAGATCATCCCTGAGATGGTGCAGCTGGCCAAGTTCTCCAAGCAGCATGTCCCTGAGCAGCATCCAAAGGTAATGAACAATCAGGGGTGTTCTGGGATGGGGGAGCCAAATTATAAATACAATCACAACCGATTATAACTTCCGCAATTTCTACATTTATATACATCTAGGCCTGGCCTACACTATAGAAAATAAAACTCTAGTACTGTTAATAACCCAGAATGGAAGAACTTCTTCATACCACATGCATGGGTGTTGTCTGATGTAGTGGTGATTTCTGTTAAATGTCATTGCTCACAGCAAGTTATACTGTGCCCTAACTACACTGACCTGCTAAGGCCTCCTTAAGAAGAACTGACTTTTTTGTGATGTTTATTTTAGGGAAACAATTTGGATTACAACTGAGTTATGGTGTTTATTAGCTTAGCCATGTCTATCTTTTAAGGATTATTTGAATGAGCCACTGTATACTGTAACATGCATATTGTTTACCTCAGGACAAGAAAGACTTCATTCAGAGGAGAGTGAAAAGGCTTTTAAAGGCTGGAGTGATATCAGCACTTGCGGTCATGGTCAAAGCAGACAGTTCCATCCTGACCAATCAAACCAAGGAAATGCTTGCAAGGTAATGATTCTAACTTCAAACACCCATCTGTGTTAAAACTGACCTATGACTGGACATCTGTCAAGTCGCAGGACATTGGTCGAATGTTAATATTTTGCCTCTTTTAGGGTGTTCCTTGCCTTGTCAGATGATTCAAAGGACCGTGGAACAATTGTTGCCCAAGGTGGCGGAAAGGTAAGAGACCAAAGGTCTGAGCATGGGTCTGATAATTATTATTTCTTCTGTTTCAACAATCCTTTTGACATGTGGGACTCTGTTGTACAGGCACTGATTCCTTTGGCTACTGAGGGAACAGATGCAGGGAAAATCAAGGCTTCCCATGCACTGGCTAAAATCACTGCTATCTCTAACCCTGAAATTGCTTTCCCTGGTGAGAGGGTAAGACCATTTTACACATTTCCAGTGATGTAATGGGACAGATGTATTGGCCAATCAGAATCTCTATTGTGAAGCTAATTACATTTCTCACCAACAGATATACGAAGTTGTGCGACCACTCGTTTCCCTGCTGAACACAGAAAGAGACGGTATGGAGAACTATGAAGCTCTACGGAGTCTGACTAATTTAGCTGCAATGAACGACAAGCTGCGGTAAAAGTCATGTCCACTATACAATTCACACATTTAAATGTTGCTACCCCTGAATGATATTTAGTAGCCACCAATCCACATTTTCATAATGATAGTATAATTGATTGTCAGCACGGTATCACTGAGCCATTTGTCTCACTTTTCTTCCTTATCCTTGTCTCAGATTGAAAATCATAAAGGAGAAGGCTCTTCCAGAAATTGAGAACTACATGTTTGAGGAGCATGACCAAATCAGACAGGCTGCTACAGAATGCATGTGCAATCTGGTGTGCTGCAAAGAGGTGAGAAAGACACTTCACTGACACAGACTGTTGCATAAAGCCGTATTATCACTTTAATAACTTATGTTACTTTGAAACACCATTCAATCACATCATGTTAGGTACAAGAGAGGTATACGCAGGATGGAAATGACAAGCTGAAACTGCTCGTGCTGCTTTGCACTGAGGATGATGAGTGTCTGCAGAGAGCTGCAGCTGGTGCCTTGGCTATGCTCACTGCAGCACAAAAGAAAATCTCGGTCAAGATAACCAAAGTGGTACGTACTCACCTGTCCGACTGTGTCTGTTGGTCATTTTTTAAGTGTCTTTTAAGTGTCTTTTAAATTAGCAAGAATATTTAGAACACTTTCACTTCACTTCACTTTGTGAAATGTAGTTAAATTTGGTGTTGATGTTTAGACTCTGAATACCAGCAAACATGCAGTTTAGTTAAAAGTGTTTAAAGGCTGGGTATGAACGTATTAATGACAATATTCACATTTTGATGATCTCTTTGTCTTGTCTTTTGATCTGCAGACTGTACAGTGGCTTGAGATCATGCAGAGGTTATGCCTCCATGAGAATCCTGAGGTCCAGCATAGAGGCCTGGTTACGGTATTCAACATGCTGGATGCTGATGAAGAGGTGGCCAAGAAGATGATTGAGAGTGAGCTGCTGGAAATCCTTACCTATGTGGCCAAGCAAGAGGACAATCCCAAGAGACAAGCGGCCATCGATGCAGCACGTACCTGCCTGTCCAAAGCTATGGATCTTGGACTTATCAAACCGTTCACACAATAATTCAGAAAGAAATGTGTTAAACTGAAACTGGAATCAGAAGTGATAGAGACCCTCAGAGACTGCTCTGCTTTCTGGGAAAGTGGATGTACTTTTCTATCTGTAATTATACGCATGGATTTAGATACTTAGATTGGTTTGTTTTGCTATGGGTCATATTTTGGTTTTTATTTGATTTAGTATGATTATGATTTATGTATTTATGCTACATGTTTCTAAAAGAGAAAAAGTGTAATTTGTTTTGTATTATGTCTGTATTTTCCATGCAACATGACTTTTAAATCCAGGTTTGAATATCGAAACCTTAAATGATGTAATAACAAAAATAAAGGAAGCTATTATTACTTAAGAATTATTTCTTAAAAAATAAAATGAGATATTAAATTTGCTTCATAAACAATAACTACTCAGTGCAACATTATTATCATAATTATTGTTGTTATTATTGTTGGTGTTGTTAGTATTATTGTTGTTATTATAACAAAAATAACAACAATAATAATCATTAAACTAAGAAATTTTAGTATAATTGTTGCAATAATAACAACAAAAACAATAATACAATAGATGTTATTAGTTTCCTTGTTTGTCAATTCAGTACCCTACCCTATTTTTTAAAAATCGTCACCGAAGTTGAGCGGCTGGCGCATGCGCTGTGTCCTCCGCTCTCCTTTTATTTCTCCCGCTGGCCGCCTCCCGGTCCGAAGCGACACGGTACAAATGTGAACATTTTCAAACAAAAACAGTCCTATCAGACGGGCTCGTTCGTGTTTGCCTCCAAGCAGCCATGGCGGTTAACTTCGGCAAGATCGCTGTCGGCATTTACGTGGAGATAAAACGGAGCGACGGTGAGTTATTTGGTTGTTTGGTTGTGTTTAGCTATGGTGTATCGAGCTAGCAGCAGTCAAAGTAACGTTTGCACTCTGAAGTCGTCCTGGGATTAGGCTAGCAATAGCATGATGCTAACGCGAGTGCTAATGCTAACGTGTTGAAGGACCGGGTGCGGGCTTCACCGGGCGGAGTGCCGGGGGGCCGGCCCGGCTCTTGTTGCTCTGGGAGCGGCCGACCTACATACAACAACACAGCAACGGTTACTGCAGCAAGGAAACAGACCCAACACCACACAACATTGACGAAGCACCTGCCCTTTATTTACAGAAAGGTTCACCATTAATGCCAAATATCCTGCAGTAACACAACCCCCTTTCAGACCCTTCCGTGAGGATGCTTCTGCTCAGTTAGGCTTAAATATTGATATTTCAAGATTTTTTTGAACATGGCCATTCAGAAATTTTAAAAGTGTGTTTTCGGATTTTATGAATTCTCACCGCTATTACGAACAACTACACAACAATATAATATTGATATACTGTCCTATTCTTTACACCATTACAACCATATATCCTGCGGTAACTCAAACCTCTTTCAGAATTTTCCATGAGGATGCTTGTAGCTTATAGCTGCTGAAATATTAATGTTTCGCTCTTTTCCAAACAGGGCATTTTAGTCAAAAATGGTATCCTCGGATTTTGTGCATTTTTCTTAGTTATTGTGTGCAGTTACATTATTAATCGCTACTTTTATGTAAGTTAGGCTTGTGTGTGAACTTCTTTTTTTTTTTTTTTTACTTCACTATGTCTCGAGTCAAATCGGTGATCTCAAGCTAAAGCATCTCCCAGAACCGTGGACGGGTGCTGTACTTTAGAGGCTCCATTTTAGAGACGTGGGCCATTAAAACGGATTTATTAAATAAATAATACATTATAATAGGGTAAGAATTATTTTTCAATAATATCGGGTTACAATTTACTTAGTGAGTGAAGTGTTTTACTGACAAAATTGCTGTAAACATAAAAATAAGAAATCACAACAAAGCTGTTATTACATCAGTTTATCCAAAGGCTCAGTTAGTTCATTTGCAGTTCCCTAACCACTAGGCTGGTGACCTTGTGGGTAGGGAGTTACCCTGCAGTCAGAAGGAAATGGGTTCAAATCCCACTGAGGTAACCTTGAGAGGGGAAAAAAATCACATTGTTCGCACTGTGTGCTGTAGTGTTGTGTTTTATAAGGAGCAACTTTAATATGCAACTTTAATATTTATTAGAAAACTTAAGAGTATTTTATCTTTAAAAAAAAAAAAACTTTAAAAGTATTTTATCCATCAATGCTATCAGCCTAGCTGATTGAACGACAGGTTTTTCAGTTGTGTCTTAGTGCAAGAAGTGTAAGGTATTGCAAAGATATTACTTGCCAAATAGAAGTAGTGAAACAGGAGGGATAGCTTGCAAACTAATTACGACCTCACATTGCTTGTATTGTTAAGTGGTTGTTGGTATTACTTAGATATCTTAAATATTGTCCTGAAAGTGTCTAGGAATGCTTGCGTCATTCTGTGATAAAGCATTGCTCACGCTGCAATGTGGGAACAACTTTTACAGTTTAAATAATGTATAACCATGCTGCTTGATGTAATAAAAGGTTTGAGATCCATGTCCTGAGAGTTACATGATTTAAAAGAACTCTTTAAACATAGCAAATTCATAGAAAATGTGCACTACAGTTAGAAAATCAATAAAACATGTAATTTGACTGGGGTTCAAACTTCTTCACATGGCTGTGCACATGAAACTGGGGATGTGTAACATCCTTCTTGTGAAGTTCCTGTATGAAATGTATTGTTGTTGGTGACGACATGTTCTTTACACACCAGAGAGACCAAGAAGGTCACAAATAAATCTACAGCAACTTCTAGATTGTAGGCTTTGTCCTGCTTGATGCTCAGTTTGACTCTTGTTTTAAGCCAGTGTATACTGGTTATATTACTGTTGTTGCTACTATTAAATAATTGCAAAGACTGCAGCTTGTGATGTGAGGGATAGTCTTGAATAATGGATGCAGAGACATTCCCGTTTCTGCTCTGTTCTCCACTGGGACATCACAATAGTGAATGGTACAACTTTAGAAATGTCCTGGAGAGAGCAGCTGTGTGTTGCTCACCTTTTGCCCGACAGTATCAGGTTTTAGTGGAAAAATGCTAAAGTGCAAACTTTGCTAAGGCTGAGTGGAGTGTCTAACTCCCTGTATCATGCAGCATTTTTCCAAACTCACATCTCACATGCATTCATTTTTGATTAATCACAGGGAGAATACATCAGGCTATGGTGACCTCTTTAAATGAAGACAATGAAAGTGTTACTGTGGAATGGATAGAAAATGGAGACACAAAAGGAAAGGAGGTAAGCCCAACAGCCATACGTAAGCTTATAACACCATCAATAATGGATGGAAGTGTTGAGAGGTTAAGGGAACCTGCTGTACTATTTAAAACTCTGCTCTGTGCTTTATAACATTTTGGTGCTGAGATTATATGCTGTTTCACCTTTTTAGGATGGTTGAATAAGATGGGAATCGATATAGTTCAAGCAACATAACGATATTTGCATGATCAGTTTTGGGCACGACTGATTTGGTGGTGTTTTTCCTTTTTTTAACAGATTGATTTGGAATGTATATTTTCACTGAACCCAGATGTTGCTCCAGAAGAAGAGATTTCCTTGAGCCCTGTTACTCCACCTCCTCCAACACCCAGTTCTGTGAAGGTCAACAAGATCCCTAAGGTTTGTATGTTATCCCCAGACTCAGTATACTGTATTCATCTTGTATCACCTAGACCATTTTAGCATCTTTGTCTGGTACATCAGTATTTATTGACATAAATTTTGCAATGTGCTCTCAGTGTCAGTACCTCATCAGTATAATATTTCTCTGTGGTGACTTGCCAAGGCAAAAAAAAGGCATGGTAAATCTCATCATGGTTGGTATTAATGTATTAATAAAGTTTTATTTTTTTGCTGTGACTTGAAAAGCTCATGTCAAATAACGTACAGCATTGACCAAAGTAGGCAAACACATTGTCAGTTTAACATGGGCAGTAACAGTGCTTAGGAAAGCTTTCACACTTCGAACGGAAGTCTGGAGTCATGAAAACTGCAGGCAAGTTTGGTTTGCAGCAAGTTGTGCTAGCTGGCTATAGGTTTGGCTAGTTTTTGAAAATAGCCAAATAAACTGTACGATTTCAAATTTCAAAACTTTTTTTCCAGCATTGAAAGAACCCTTCAAACCCAGTGGATTTTTTAAACATACTGTATTAAGTCCTGTTTAATTTAAGTGTGTGAATGTGCATTGAAAAGTATATATACTTTATAATATTTTTGATGGTATTTTTAAAAATTAGATACAGTATTCCAGCTTAATTTACTTCAACAAACTGTTATACTTTATTGAATGCATTGAAGTATTACGTTACAAATTTGTTGCCTTATCAGGAGAGTGTATTCATTATTTATTATAATGAATGGAATAAATTTAGATCCGGAAACACTGTAGCGCACTTAATGCATTTAATGCTTTAAACTTTTGCAACTGAGCCTTGTAACATCTTGTAACTGCTTTGTAGAATCGTAGAACCATTGCTCCTGGAAAGGCGGATGTGCCCTCCAGAGACAATAGAGGTATGTTTGCTTGAATTAGTTTTAAGATATAAATAATTGTATTTATACAATGTATTTATACAATGTTTATAAGATATAAATAATTGTATTTATATCTTAGTACCAAGTATGAAGGCTAAATAGTGCACTTGGAGAAGTTTGAGCAATACATTTCTAATTATATCAGTCGGTGAGTCTGATGTTAAAGCAGGTTTGTTTGTGTGTTTCACTGTCAGTTGGCTCAACCCGGATGCGGCCAGGCCAGCAACAGCAACTGGAGTCAGCACCCCCACCACCTGCTCAGCAACCGACCCAGCCTATACAGGCCCAAACCCAGCAGAGCCAGCAGCAACAGCAGAACGGTAAACACACACATCCAGCTCAACAGCACTCTGTTGTTTCCTAAAGGACATAGTCTCCCTCAGAGCATGTATCATGTTGCAACCTGACAACAATGTTTTTGGGATAGTACTGCCATACAGTTCTGATTTGAGTTTTCTTGTCTTGTAGTTAGTGCTTAAATGTCTGTAAAAGTGGCACTCTATTGGGAAATTGAGCAACTCTGTTTTGAATGTCTTGGAGAGGCAGAAGTCATCCCATTTTACTGTGGATTTAAGTCTTGCTTGTGTGTAATCATCTCACCCCCCCACACCCAATGAGGGAGGGTGGGGTGGTTGGATTTAAATCAGAGCCTCTGTGAAGAGTGAGGTTAGGCACTGACCTGGCTCCCACACTGAATAATCCTCTTGCTTTGAATTTATGGAGCTTACGTGAGTCTGGGCTGCCGACTTGAACCGGTATTAAGTTGGTACACAAATATCAGTGCCTTAAGTGTTAAGGGTATCAAGCTTAAGCTTTGTTACTGTACAGTGCTATTTTGATAGGGTCTTTCTTTGGTATTTGGGGATTTGGTTTCTACATGCATTTTTCTACCTGCGTTTAACACAATAATACAGATCAAAATCCAAAATGTGGTAGTTCCTATTCAATGACCTGAAGCTCCACCCATCTGCTTTTGTCCCCTGGTTTTCACTTGTCAGACAAGCAGAGAACACAAGTTGCATAAAACATGTTTCTGACTATAATCTGGGTGTGGAACTGCAGGTAAAATATAGAGCACCTAATCCACAACTGCCTGTATGGTTTAGATTTACATTTTCATTTACAGCATTTATCAGACGCTTTTATCCAAAGCGACTTCCATTCCCTACCTACAGGGGGCAGTCTCCCTGGAGCAACTTGGGGTTAAGGGTCTTGCTCAGGGACACAGTGGTGGTGCTGAAGGTAGGATACGAACCCATGGCCTCTTGGCCCAGAGGCACGTATCCTACCACTAGGCCATCACCATGTCTTCCTACTTGTATGGTGAACACCCCTGTTGCATTTGCTCTAATGATGTTACAGTACTTTAACGCTGACTTGCAGGTTGTGCAGATCACCATGCTGTTTGTGTGGTCTAGGCACTGTGAGCCTTGATTGAATCGAAAATTGGATTTATTGTGAAAAATTGTAATTTTAGGCTCAGCTCTACTACCTAGATTAGCATAATGGACAGTTAAATTATTTATCTGTAGGGCTACTAACGCAGTAAAATGAAATTTTTGTACCACAGCAGTCCAGCATTACACAAACATTATACTCTTTTTGAGTACAATGCATGTCTTGAGATATTGATTAGAAATAAGTGTATATGAACAGCACAGTGAAGTTAAGTTGTGGACAGAAGTATGATTCACCTTGTCTCATGATTGCTGTTTGTTTAAGTCTCAATGAGTTATTGAATCAGTGTACTGTTCTCCAAACAAAAGTGACTGTTCATTGGTTGTTAGATGATGGATAAAAGAAAGCTGGAAGGAAAGGAAAAGAAGCCTTTTATATGTAGAGGCTCATTTGTGCCTCATGCTACATGCATTGCTAGCAGTGAAGGGAACACATGCCTATTTCTAACACACATAGAGAGTGGGAGATAAAAGGAAGAGATCCTTTCTTAAAGGAAGTGACTGATGCTTTTGCTTAGCTTGTGATGTCTGACTATTGTCTGACATTTTTGGCAGCGAGGAGGAAGTCTAACTGTGTGAAAGAAGTGGAAAAACTGCAGGAGAAGAGAGAGAGGCGGAGACTGCAGCAGCAAGAGCTGAGGGAGAAGAGAGCACAGGTCTGCTGAACTCTCTCTGTTGGCCTTCACTTGTTATTGTTAACATTCATTGTCAGATTGGGCGTCTAGGCCAATTTCAGTGTCTTCTAAAAGGCAACTTCTGTCCAGCCTAGCCTGTCTTGACAAGGCGCTTGTATCTCAACATTTTGTTTTATAGGAGGTTGACACAACTGTCCCCAACTATGAAATAATGCAAATGATCAGAGACTTTAGAGCGAGCTTGGACTACAGGCCGCTAACTACAGCCGATTTGGTGAGTGAACCACAGTACAGATGCTGATCATCTCATATTTGGCATGAATATGTCCTGGAATTGTACATGTTTTAGTGCAAGTTTTTTTTTTTTTGCTCATTGATTGATATAGTATTGATTTTAAATTCTTCTGTTGATGGTGTTTCATGTAATACGGACAGATCGAAGAGCATCGAATATGTGTTTGTGTGAGGAAGCGTCCACTCAACAAAAAAGGTAAAAGCTTTTTGTTGGTGGTGTCTTTTTGCTAAATATGTTTAAGATCTTGGAGGTTTGATTTTTTTTTTTTTTTTTTTCCGATTTTTTTTTTCTTCAATTTTTTGTATTCCTTGTGTTGTAGAACTCACCGCAAAGGAACTGGATGTGATCACCATCCCCAGCAAAGATGTTGTTATGGTCCATGAACCTAAGCAGAAAGTGGATCTGACCCGCTTCCTAGAGAACCAGACTTTTCGCTTTGATTATGCCTTTGACGACAGCACGGCAAATGAAATGGTTTACAGGTACATATATATTTTTGTGTATCCCCACAATGTCAAGCACAAGTGTTAATGAGGATTTGTTGTAGCTTTAAATGGAGAATGCACAGTAATGTATGAGTTGTTGTGCACAGGTTTACAGCAAGGCCCCTGGTGGAAACTATCTTTGAGAGAGGAATGGCCACATGCTTTGCCTATGGCCAGACGGGAAGTGGAAAAACACATGTAAGAAACCTGAGTTATTTGTTGTTTAGTATTTTTCCCAGTGCCTTTGGCGCTAGCTTTGGGCATGAAATTCATATATACGTCTTTGTGTATTTAGACTATGGGTGGAGATTTTTCGGGAAAGAACCAAGATTGTTCAAAAGGAATCTATGCCTTAGCGGGTAAGTGTTTTCTGTGATTCAGAAATGTTGGAGAATTTTACATCAGTGTTTTTCTTCTTCTTTTCAATTACTAAGCTCTTTCACTCATTCTCTCATTGCCAAACGCAGCTCGTGATGTATTTCTCATGCTGAAGAAACCCAGCTACAAGAAGCTGGAACTTCAGGTCTACTCAACCTTCTTTGAAATTTATAGTGGAAAGGTAAGTTGCATTTTCAGCCATTTTCTAGAGACCGGCAATGGGATTCAGATATTGAAATATAAAAATGAGCTTATCTCTTAGCTTATGTTTTTTGTGCTCAGGTGTTTGACCTTCTAAACCGTAAAGCAAAGCTTCGAGTGCTAGAGGACGGAAAACAGCAGGTGCAGGTGGTTGGACTGCAGGAGAAAGAGGTCAGATGTACTGAAGATGTCCTGAAGCTCATTGAGGTTGGGAACAGCTGCAGGTAACTCAGTCAGCTCTTCCATCTTTTTCTAGATGCATGTGTCAGGGATTGTACAATCATGAAAAGTAGAAAATAGCAATTTCCAGGCCTGGAGGAATTTTGGAAAGTTTGTGTAAATATGCTCCCACAGAACTTTATATTAAACTGGTTCAGTTAATGCTTAATAGTATCTTCACTTTACTTGGAAAAAAGTTAGACAAGCTTTGATAAAGATAAAGACCAAGGCCAGGGATGTGTAAATTGTGGACTCGAATGAACTCTCAATCTCATCATTTTTTTTTTTTTAGCCCGGTGACTAACTTGAACTTGCTACATAGATAAATGATCATTGATATATATATAAAATTTCCTTCAGGGGGATAGTGAATGAACTCTGTCTACTTCTATCTATCTATATGCATACAGCTACAGCCTCATCTGTAGAAAATGTCAAGGTTTTCCCCTCAAGAAATAGTACATATACATAATAAGCATGTAATTACACAAACTTCACATTCTGCACAGGCCCAGTGTAAAGATATACAAAAAAATGAAGACCAAATATGAGAGAACCATTCAATTGTTTGTTCAGACTCTGTCTATTCAGTGGTTTGTTTCTGCCATCCCACCCAACCCCTGACAGATTTGTTTATTTATTTATTTTTGCCTCCTTCTCACTGTAACTAAGTAGTAATATTGACACGTCATTATTCTTTAACATTCACCTCTCCTTTTCCAGAACCTCAGGTCAGACTTCCGCGAATGCCCACTCATCCCGCAGCCATGCCGTCTTCCAGATTATTCTGCGAAGGAAGGGGAAGATGCATGGCAAATTCTCGCTGATTGACCTGGCAGGGAACGAGCGTGGGGCTGACACATCCAGTGCTGACCGGCAAACACGGCTGGAGGGTGCAGAGATCAACAAGAGCCTGCTTGCATTGAAGGTCAGAAAGGCACCAACAACGAGTGCAGACAAATCCAGATTCTTTAAGCCAAAATTAAACCAGTTCAAGCCTAAAATCAAATGTGCACAATTATCCCCTTTCTTCAAATATAATTGATTAACCATGATTAGGTGTCTGATTAAGGTTTAGAATTGAATGAATTGAAAAATTGGGGGAAATTATTGCTAAGTAGTTAGAAAATGGAATCCTTGCATTTGTTAATCTGTATATTAATGTATATATAACTTATGACTCTATGATTTACAGAGCAGTCATTATTCAGTATTTCTAAGAAAGGTATTTGAGTAACTTCTAACAGTCAACAGCTAAAAGAACAGTCATTGGGCTCCAAAACTGACGTGGCTGGTTGGCTGTATTTGTAGTAAGAAGAAAAATGTGTATCTGATTTTTGGACCAATTATTTCTGTTTCTGTTAAAATCAGTTTAACAAATTTTTAAATGAAGGATGAAGAGCTTCATGAAGCTGATTAAGATGATCTCTAAACTATTTCGTGTCCTCTATCCATCAGGAGTGTATCAGAGCCCTGGGGCGGAACAAACCGCACACACCATTTAGAGCCAGTAAACTCACACAGGTGCTCAGAGACTCGTTCATCGGGGAGAACTCCAGAACGTGCATGGTAAATCACACTCTGATTATATTTAGGAGAATTCATCCTTGTTTCTTAACACAGACGAATTGCAATTTCTATATTAAACAATAGCTCTAAATATGCTTGTTTTTCTTACTCAGATTGCCACCATCTCTCCCGGAATGGCTTCCTGTGAAAACACCCTGAATACACTACGATACGCTAATAGGTAGGAGTGCAGCTGCTTTTTGAGTTTTCTGGATGTTACATGTTCTGTTCACAACAAATAGATTAGAGTGATCTGCATTTACTCAAACACTTCTCTGCTGATCTTTCTGGTCCTGAGCTGTTATGTCACTATTTATTAGAATTTAGAATTATATTAGAATATTAGAATTTATTGGGCTGAAGAAAAAGATTTCATAAGATGAGTGTGAAGAATAGCACATAATACATTTCATGTGATTTAAAATAAAAATACTAAATTTGACTATATTAATGGTAAAATGATCATCGGTTCTTACTAGCTGAATTTGAGCTGGAGCTTTCAGATATGCTATTCACTAAAGACAGTTACAAATTATATAGTACAAATGATTTTATGTTTTATGAATAATATAAACAAACTTATACATGTCAAATTGGTATCTCCTGATTCTATGCCTTCTTTTTCCTCCTTTTTTCCTCTTTCTTCACCTGTCTTTGGTGGCTTCTCCAGAGTAAAGGAGTTTGGGATTAGTCCCTCAGACATCCCCTTCTCTCAAGGGGGCGGAAGTCGCTCTGAGCTCTCCCCCACCTATGAGTATGAGCACAAGCCTATTAATCCAGCTTCCCACCCATCTCACAGGCACACACATGCTTGTCACTTTCTTGGTTGCATCCTGTTGGCTGGTTTTTAACCCATGATGCACAAGGAGGGATATATGCGGCCATGCACTGCCATGCACCTAGATAACCCACTGGTCTGTCACTTAAACCTAGTTCGTTGTAGTACGAAATGCTGCTTCTTTGTCTCATTTCGAGTGCTGTGCTTGGTGAATATTTTTTAATCAGCCTTTTACTTATTTTAATCGTTTTTTTTCCATCACGTTTTTTAACCCTGGGCATGTGTGCTTTTCCTTATCAGTGCTGTTTCTGTTGTGATTGCTTTCTTTCCTGTTTATGACGGGGAAACATGAAAAAAGTGCATAACCTTGCTCTTCGAGATCTACTGTCATTCAGTGTTCTGATAGGGGTGTGCAACATTACAATACAGTATTACAATAAATTTGCTACAATAAGCTTTTCTGAGTATATTGAGGACATTTTCAGGATTTGAAAAGCAGTGATTAACTGCATAGGTTTAGAAGAGGCTCACAATTGATGCCTGTCTTAAGGTTTCTCTTAAGGTGTTTAGAAGCTCTAATGCTGTGTATAAAGCGTTGTTATAGTTTTTAAAGCATTTTGATAGAGGAAGTACTGGTGTACTGGTCTGTGTCTTAAGTGTCCTCATCATGTTATTTTCTCCATGTTGCCCACCCCTAGTTCCAACCCTGATGTGAAACACCTGGCTGTCCTATTGTGATGTCCCTAATGAGGTTAGGGAGACTGCAACAGTTATGTAACATTAGGGATGGAAGTACACGGTGCAGGGTGGTCGATCTCCAGAAGCATGGGGGCACTGCTGGTTTAACTTTTTGTTGCGTGAGTGAGTCGAATCACTGTGGGTGTTCCCAGGGTATAAATGTAATGACACCATAAGCAGTCAGATATGTTACAAAAATGTAACAACCACTGTGGTAAAGTTAAATAGTAAAAGTGGGTGTAAACCTTTTAAAGTGGCTGAAAGACAACAGCCCTTTTTCTGTGCATGGTGTCATTCACGTCAGTGTGGTCGTTGTGAGAGTTGTAGTAGATGTGAGCATGTTCTGTCCTCCTGTACCTGCAGAGTGAAAGAACTGACTGTAGACCCAAATGCTGTGGCAGAAGGAATTCGACCCAACATGAATGCCATCAATCAACTGGACATCATGGACGAGGAGTGGGAACTGAGCAACTCCCCTCAGAGAGATGACCTGAAGTTGCTGTGTGAACAGAATGTAAGGAAGAAGTTCTTTTAAATTTAGAACTGTAATGTTGCTGTCAGATCTCTGAAAATAATTTCACAAAAGTGGGGGGATTTTTTTATTTTGACAAAAGAGTGAGGATTATTTCTATTGGCCCATTTATCCCAAGGTGGAATCACAAATTGCAGCTGGATTTTAAAAACAATTTTAACAGAAAAACAACAAAAAGAGGTACAGGATGATGGAAGTGCATTATAGACATAGAGAATTCAGTGACCATTAGATTGGATGAGCGAAGTCTGACTTGAAGATCTTTTTTAATACATGTTTGAGATACACAGGGGGTCCTCGAGTTACGATAGTCTTGACATACAACGCTCACTCCCTCTCGGTTTACACCGGTAGAATCGTATTCATGGACTACGTGGGCAAACTGATTTGGTTATGTGCGGTGGAAGAATACACGTATGAGTGAAGGTGACTTTTTCTGTGACTTGGTTGTGTTTTTGGGATGTGTTCGGATAGTGTCTTAGGCTAGAGTGTGTTTTGACTTGCACTGAAATTCAGGTTACATCACTGTCAAAGGAACGCTCTGTAGTGTAACTCAAAGAACTCCATGTATATCCTTGACGTCTCCTGTTTGATACGCAGCAGGCACAGGTGTGGTGGAATGCAGTAAATTGATGATTAGAATGACTGCCATGTCTTGCAGGAAGAGGAAGTGTCCCCTCAGCTCTTCACTTTTCATGAGGCAGTGTCCCAGCTGGTGGAGATGGAAGAGCAGGTCCTGGAGGACCACAGGGCAGTGTTCCAGGTGACTGGCATTTACACTGCTTTAAAACTCTAGGCTACATTTGCTTTTCTTGTACATTTTAAAGCTGGTTTCATGTGTACAAAAGAATTGTGGATATGAAATTCATTTTACAATATTAGGCTTGAACAGAGTTCTGATTAATAGTGTAGAGAATCGCTGGCACATCACAGCTGCTTTCAAACTGGCCAGTTTAAAAAAAAAACGGAAAGCGTGTTTATGGTATAAAGATGCATAAATGAAAGGCATGTATGTTTGCGAATGAAAGCATCTGTAAATGAAAGCCTTCTATGAACAGAACATATTTTCTTGCAAAACATGTTACAAAATTGCAAATAATTATGTACACCATTATAAACTTTGTCATTTTACTCATTTCAGTGCTGTAATAGGTTCAGCAGCTATTGGGCAGTTGGATGGCCTAGTGGTTAAGGCATCCGCCCCGCGACCAGAAAGTCCGGGTTCGATCCCCAAGGCCGCTAGGCACCACTGAGGTACCCTGAGCAAGGTACCGTCCCCATGCACTGCTCCCCGGGCGCCG
>JBBPDH010000017.1:12469485-12482909 GCA_037974565.1 Clupeocharax schoutedeni | reverse complement strand
CCTCATCATTCCTCCCAGTGATTATTTCCAGGATAAACTGAGATGCCCCCAAGCTGGCTTCTTAAAACTGACAAAATGTTTAAAAAGAGCCAAAAGAGACGTTCTTTTGAACGGCACTTTGAAAGGAAAGGATCGCCAAGATCCGGATCCCCTCAAAGAGCCATAAATCCCATTACTAGTTCAAGTCACTAACTCTTTCCTACAGAGACATCTGGGTCTGCACCCAGCTACCTTAATCCCGCTATTCAGCCTCCGCTCCGCTCCTCCAAGGAACATCGTCTGACGCTGTCATCCCTAAACACAAGGCAAACCCAGTCCAAACTCTTCTCTTTTGGGGTTACCTGCTGGTGGAACGAGCTGCTTAAGCCAACACGAGCAGCAGAATCCCTCTCTAACTTCAGAAGCCTCCTGAAGACTCATATATGTTCCTGATGTAATCTTCTTGCATATCTCTTACATGGTCTAATTAAGGTTCTGAACGTTAAATATGGTTTTAGTTTAAAACAAGAAGCGTGTGATTTAATAATTGTATTAATTAATTAATTTATTTATTTATTAAACGCTCCCGACTTAGGAGCATCCTTAGTAATCGACTGTAAGTGCACTAGGAAGCACCCTACTTAGGGCGGAGTGGCTCATGTTGGAGCGGCGAACCCCTGCCTCATCGAGTCATTAATCTAGAGAAATAAAGGGACTGGACTCCTTCCTGCAGAACCTGACCCAGCTTCAGTCTGTCTGTACGTGTCCTGTGGAATGTGATGGGATATGAACTTAATATCCGACAGATAGACTCTGTTTTGGTAAGATGAGGCTTACGTCATTTCTGCTCAGCTCAAGTGCATAACAGTGCTAACAGGCTAATTGCTAATGTGTGTTCTTGGTATGAAAATACAGCTTCCACAAAAGATATTTAGTCCAGTGATTATTTCGAAAGAAACCTCACAACTGTCAGGA
This sequence comes from Clupeocharax schoutedeni, assembly GCA_037974565.1. Lineage (NCBI taxonomy): Eukaryota > Metazoa > Chordata > Actinopteri > Characiformes > Alestidae > Clupeocharax > Clupeocharax schoutedeni. Next base: position 12,481,955 of record JBBPDH010000017.1, on the reverse strand, counting down.
CTGTACATGTTATATGCTCTTTAGTCCAGCAGCTGATGTTGGTCTGACAGGTCCCACTCTGTGACACTAGAGTGATGCATTTCTTCCTTCTTGCTAAACACAGCCACTGCAGTGGACAAATGTATTTGTACAATTTGTTTCAGGGTTTGGGCTAGGCCCCTTACAACCAGTGAAGGGTAATCTAAATGCTTCTTCATACCAATACATTTTGGACAACGCCATGCTTTTGGACGGCGTTTGGGGAAGAACCTTTTCTGTGCCACAGTGCACAAAGCAGTGTCCATAAAGACATGGTTGGAGGACTTCGGTGTAGAATAACTTAACGGGCCCACGCAGAACCTCAACCCCATCCAACACCTTTGTGATGAACTGGAGCGGAGACTGCGAGCCAGGCCTGCTCATCCAAAATCAGTACCTCACCCCATACGTGCTCTACAGAATGAAAGGGTACACCTTCCAACAAAAGTCTCCAAAATCTTGTGGAAAGACTTCTGAGAAGAGTGGGAGCTGTTGTAGCTGCAAAGGGGGACCAACTCCATATTAAAGTCTATGTATTTGAATGAAATGTTATTTAAGTGCTCTTGGTGTAACGGTCAGGCGTCCCAATACTTTTGTCTATATAGTCTATTGTGCCCAGCAGCTAATGTTGGCCTGATGGATCTCTACATTTTTCTTCATTCTTACTAAAGAGCCCCTACAGTGGAGACGATTTACAGGTTTTGTATGTGATTTCCTTAAGTGTCCTTGTCCGGACTAACACTAGCATTGGTTCTCTAGTTAATGAAAAATGGAAACAGCTCCATCCTCAGGTGCTCAGTGACAGTGCGGCCCCGGCGGCAGGGCTCTTTACCCCGGACGCTGTAGGCTGAGGTCGACATGGGAAGCAGAGTCAGTAGTGGCAAAATGGCTGCTGCCACTCGGGTCGTGCAGGTAAATAGAAACATTATCAAACATTTTAGCCTATTTTCTGTTTTTACTTATGGAAGCGGAAGCGTTAGATTGGTACGACGTTTCCCGGTTGACCGTAGAGAGATGTTTATACAGTGCTGCACGCATTTCTTTTTGTGTATTTTCCTAATGTCCTTGTCAGTGTCAGTGTTCCACCTCCCTCTGCTCTTCTGCTTTTCTGATTTATTTTACTATACTATACATTTACTACACCACGGAGCTCTGGGGTCTCACCCACTGTTATAAAATGTCTGTTCTATAAGGTTATAGAATATCTTTATTGTCATTGCAATACACAGGAATTTACAGTGTAAACTAATACGATTTTGTTCTGTAGATGCTCTCTTTTAAATATAATTACCAAGAACCCCATAGCATATAATAAATAAATGGATAAATACTTAGAACTATAGGTATCAATAGCAGTAAGTCAGTTTTATAAATATAAGACACTAAGCAGTATTAAATAATGTTGTGCTAAATATCACAGTATCATGGTTTTAGCATGGAAAAAAAGGCTGCATCATGTAAACTTACTCAGAAAATGTGATCTAAGGAGTTTAGCCTGATGTCTGATGTGTGATTTCGTTGCAGGCTGTGCGTCCTCATGCCCCGTTAATTAAATTTCCAAATCGGCAAGGCATCCCCAGGCCGAACGGTGAGTCCTGATTGAGTTCATTTGTTATATGTAGCAAATGGGGAAAAAAAACAAATAATCTCCAAATACACATAGTCTAGTCCTTATGGGTGTGTCAGTTTGAATGATGAGATTGCACAGGATTGGAAAGTGTGGCTTAGAAAGTAGTCCTTTCCAAACTCGATGAAAACATGTATGACCACTTGAGTCTATATAAGTTTATTTTCTTTAGTTCACATGTGTTTTTCCTTTTGTATGACGCAGTTAGAGTCATTTATAAACAGGCAGAACACTAAACATATAAAAGTCCCTGCAGCCCTTGTTGATTTTGAAGGGGCCATGGTTAATATTAACCCATTAAATCCCAATGGTCACAATAGTGACCGTTTTTTTAAATTTTATTTTATTTTGGAAGCTCTAAAAGTGTTGTTTTGGCTTTGGGCAGCTAATACAATTTATGGGAGACAACCTCTTTTTAATTTTTTTTAACTTGCATCAATGTCATGTGACTTGTGTGAATGGAGACATGATCACGCCCCTTTATATCCAGCCTGGAAAGAGATGTCTGCCTCAAACTTAAGAGGAAGTTTGAGGAAGAGGAGGAAGTTCATAAAATACCTTAATTAACAGATATTATTGAAATATTTTGAACATATATTTTCTAAAGGGTCTACTACTAATATTTAAAGAGAATTATATTCCTGCATGCATCTCTTCACTGTAAGAGTAAATGTAAGCATGGCAACAATTGTGACCACTAGCATAATACATAGTCATAATTCTAGTTATACTACCTCTCAAAGTTTATTCTATTTATCATTTGTTTATCTTTTTTTTAGTCTTTTTTTTTCTACACATCTTGAAACTATCAGAGGTCAGGCCAGGGGTGTTACCTGAGATCTTGGTGGGAAGGGCGACCTCCCGTCTGGAGGTGAACAGCTGGGCCGCTGTGGTGGGGTCCGCCCTGCTGGGGGGAGGGCCTTGGGGTCTTGGATCTTTTCAGTGCATGGATGGCCCTCCACCAGGGGTGCCCTGCACCGTGTGAGTGCTCCAGAGGGTCTAGGGGTTCCCTACCCATTTCCTACACATGCACCACATAGTGGAGTAAATAGGTCAAAATAGGTGAAATTTAGACAATGTATTTTCCCGTCTGCAACAATTGTTGCCGAGTATAAAACCTACATTTTCATCATCATAACCACCAAAAAATTTAAAAATTGCGTGTTAGGAATGTCTAAGGAGTAAAATGCATGCACTTACTTTGCAGGGAAAAATTTGGAATTAAAGGGGTTAATGTTCTTATTTTCAGTACAAGAAGCACTAAAATTGCTTGGAGCCATCATCCCACAGTCATCTCCAGCTCCACCAGCACAATCAGCCACACCTGCACCAAGACCCCCAGGAGCAGTCAGCCGCCTCCCAGGGACGCCAGACAGCATCGCTATCATTAAAGAGCTCCCACAGAGATACCGTAGACGGGGACTCGCACTGGAGGAAATGGACTACATTCAGGTTAGTGCTGGGTCAAGAAGACAGTCATTCTTATGTGGTGTTCTTGGCCATGTGCATTATAAAAGATCTCAGGAGAGAATAATCATCTATTGGTGAGTGCTTATATGCAGTGTCCATGTTAAGGAAAAACTTGACTCAAACAGCAGAAGTGATGCATTTCTATGCTATGAGACACTTTCTTAGGCTCTTGGTACACCATTTATTTTATAAAGGGCATGTGGTGTACAGTTTATATGATACAAGTACACACACACACACCTGCAGTCCAACAGAAGTGACCATCCTGATCTCATATGTGGCCTGACAATCAGGTTGCCAAATCATAAACAATACAGTCACTTTCAGCTTATGGTTCAAAAAGGCAGATCAGGATCATATGACATGATCACGCCACCATAAATTAAATGGTTATATTTAATACATAGTTGCAGATCCTTTGCAGTCTGTCATTGAGGTCTGATACCCATTGGAATAATCAGGTGCTGGTGACACTCTGCTAGATTGTTACTGCTGCTGCTACTGTGGGCTTTGTATGTTCAGTATTTGCCTTTAGTAAGTGAAGTGCATGCTCAATAAGATTTGGCCAATGTTGAACATACTGGCCATTTCCACACTATGAAGAGCCGTTTGAAGCATTTAGCTGAAGCTGAGCAGAAAATCTGCACCATAAATAGTTGATTTGGCCATTCCTAATGTTTTTGCTGTTTCTCTGATGGGTTTGCTTTGCTTTTTCCGTTTAATTATGGCTTGCTTCACTTGCACTTATAGCTCTTTGTACTTTCATATTGAGAATTAATGGCAACAGACCCATAATATAAACGCCTCATTTAAAAGGCTAGACATTTGATCTATTTTCTTGTAAGTCAAACCATGAGAGAATGGTAACTGAGCAGCAAGTTGTCCACCTACTTTTTCTATATTGTTCCCAATTATTTTGGATATTAGTACTTTAAAATGCAGCTCATAGTGATTATTTTATTTCCTCAATAAGCTGAGGTTATTGGAATGGTTTTCTGGTTTATGGGTCTTTCACTGTTTGAACAGATAGGAGCCTGTTGTTGCAGGCGATTTACATTTATGGCATTTAGCTGGCTCTCTTATACAAAGCGACGTACATCAGTGCTCAAGTAGTCCAAATCTGTTTCTTAAACCTGTGAAGCAACTTAAATCCACGTCCACTATTCAACCGGAATACTGCCTGTTCCGTGCACCTGAGCAACATCTGTCAAATAATACTGCAGAGTGGACAGATTATGATAGGATTGATTCTCATAATTAAAAATAATACTTTTCAGCATCATGAACGGAATCATGAGGAGCTGTATTCACTATAAAACTCTGTGAACCTGTTGACAAAATGAGAGCAGGTCAAGAGGGAAAATAATGTTGAAGCCTTACATTTCTCTTAACCTAAAAATGAATCTCTTACATGTATATTACCACGTCAAGATTACGACTACATTCATACCCCAGTCTGTAATTTGGTCTTTTGTTGTATTTATTTGTAGTATTCATTACTGATGTGATTACAACAGTACTTATCGTCATCCGTAGTGTCTTGCTGTTTCTTTAGGTTCCACTGGTATGAAGTAACTCAGAGTGAAAGTGTTGCTGTAGGAATGACTTTAAAACCATAATTAACTAAAGGGACCATATCATATATAGAAGAACCTTTTTTTTACGATGTAATTCCTGAATGAATTAACCTTAGTCCCAGGCAGGCAAATTGTGACTAGAGTAATGTACTTGGGAGGAAGAAAAATATCAAATATTCAGTCTGTTCTTGTTTTGTTTGCAGCGTGGTGGACCGGAGTGATGGCGATTCGGTGCATCTTACCAAAGCTGTTGCCTGTGGAAATGGTTTTTTGATGTTGCCTAAAATTTTCCTTCAACCGGAGGGAAAATTGTATGATTAGCCAGATTTCACCTTAAATAAAACTAAATTATTGCTAAAATGTACATAGATTATTTTTGAACAATTGTACCATGTGCCCAGTATTGTATTGCTCTTCAGTTCACATGCTGTTTACGGCATGTACCTTTAAACATCTAGAGTTTGATGCGTTTTCCTTAAGTACGCAGCTGCAGAGCTTTACCTCTGGATTAAGTCAGTGTTGCAGTTTATTAATTTTGGCTCTGGTCTCCAGGCAGAGCTGCAGTCCATTCTGCAGCATGCTGACGGGACCATGTCTTTCTTTCATGCCACTACATTCACCCTATGCGGTCAGGAGCTGATTGTGTGGGGCATTGTACATTTAGATTATTAAACATTTAATAATTTTGACCTGTGTGTTTTATTTTGTCATTTGAAACAGCACATTGAACTTAATGGCAAATCAGAAGGTGCACGCATGAAACGTTCACTTCACAGACAGAAACGGAGCAAGTCTTCATACTATCTCACAACTGTTTCCAGAGCTTTATTTCTGGATCTTTTACATCAAGTAATAAAGTACAACAAAAAATACAAAATAATGCCTAACAAACCCAAACAAAAAGCAATACAATTGTATTTACATGTTATAAACAATATGTCTGAATAATTCAGTTATTAAATGTTATGATTGTCTATATTTCTGGATAAACATTTATAGTATATGTTGGTTTTATTCACAAATGTATTTTTCCCTTATGTATTTCTCTCCCCACAAATGAATCTGATACGGCACGTCTAGTTCTGTTTCTAATTTGAAATAAAATTAGGAAACAATAACACACCCAAAACCATTGAGAACATCTGTGAAGCAACTTCAAATATCAAAATCTAGAAATGGTGACTTATGTAGTTCTATAGGTCAACACAACTTGTACATTGTTTTTTCCCCTCAATATTCAGCTAAGTGGTAAAACAAGAGCTAAAGTATTCTTGCTGCACCTCGGAAAGAGATGGTTGTGTTCAGTTTGTGGCATATTCTTTGAATGTTCGAACACCGAGCACCCAGACCCATCGCGGATGGGGAAAAAAAAAAGAGCACCCACTAACCTCAATGTTTTGTGCTCTCTCTCACTTAGTAAAGCACATTCAGACCCACAATCATAAACAATGATTAAGCATGGCAACATTTTCAGACCATGTCACTGTAGCGCTTTTAAACCTTTTAATACATCCAGCCTGTAGCTTTTATGTTGGCTTTCTGTACTCTGCGCAGTGTAGAGGCAAGTTACATTCTAGTGCTCTACCATCTACACATGCTGAATGAAGCACCTTGCTGAAGACGAATGAAGCACTCAAAAAATATTTCAGACACTGGGGCTTAAAGCAGGATCTCACAATTACTCAGATGAACCAAATTTAAGAGTTTGTTAGGAAATATCCTAAAAGAAAAAAATACACTATCTACGAAATCCTGTTTCACAATGCCCATCCACAAGACTACTTCAGCTCTGGCAATACCTGTGGCCAAGCAAACAAAGCAGCTGTGCATTTGACTGGACCACTGTCTCCTATGAACCCCTATTTGTCAAGTGACATTTTCACATTACCACTAGCAGCTTCTGCAAACACATGTATGGGATGTTACTTCAAATCAAATATGTACAGACAGAAATGCACATCCACAAAAGAAATGAGGTGAATGGTCTTGCTTGTGTAGTGGGTCTTCCCAAAAGAACATGTGCCGTACAAACATCTCTAAACAGCTCTATAAATCTCCCGCCCGGGCCCACCCCAAGAAATAGACTTTAGTGGTAATCTGCAAATAGCCACATGTGACATGCATGGCTAAAATGTCTCGTCTTACTGCACAGTAATGAAAACAAAGAAACGGGGAAAGAAAATAATGTTTTAAAGAGTATAAGAAATATGCAATTATAACAATCTGTACATATCTACACATTATTGCCATCATAAACAAGAATGTTAACATTTTTGCATTGCCTAGTCCCTAAACATGTCCAGGGCATAACGTATACTAAAGTATTCCACAGTATTTTGTAATCTGGATGTGTAGTAGAGGAATAACCCCAGGTGAGACCGTTTTGGCGAGTAAAGTATTGACTCGCAAACACTGAGTCCCAATTGTTTCGTGCATACTTAAGTGTTAGAATACCAGGGGAAAATCTGTTTATACAACACAGCAAGCTCAACAATTAGAGGTTGAAACAGGTAACATTCAAATATCTTCGGTACCTCAGGTGCAGCTACTAATTCTGCATAGCTAGGGTAACACTGTTCAATTACCAAAGCCTCAACTGACATTAAGGTCACAAGAACTGCATGAGAAAACAATAATGGCAGAATGGTATCTATACTGCAAGAAACTGATGCGAGACTATAAGCACTGTCTTTGCCTTTAAGCTGGATTTTAAAACTACAGGGATCATGAAAGCTCACCATCCTCTTGACTTTGAACATATTTACAACTGAAATACATTAAGGGATAATACTGTCAACAATTCAAGGGACAAAACACCTCCAATAAGCTCCACATACATTTTCTTTTGGGTCAGACAAGCCTTTCCACCTTGACCTCTTGTCAAGAAAATGACACCTCTGACAGTTGCTCTATTAAGATTTCCTCCTGCTCAGCATGGTCTCCAAAAGGGCCAAACCATTAATAAGAATGTAAGTTCGCAAATCTAGTGATGTGGTTGCTTTTTCCATCATTCAACCCATTCCCTTGGTCGTGGAATAAAAAGTCAAATTACATTTTCAGCTGCCTTCACTAAAAGTCTGGGCAACCCGAAGGTTGCAGTAAGCCCCCTTTCTAACCTTCACAATGAGTTTTGTTTACAAGTCACATAGGAACCCTGGCATTAAATTAGGTGGAGGTGCACATTGAACGGTAATGTTTTTAAAGCTTAAATACACTTAAAACCAGCCCAACTATAACAATCACAGCTACCAACCAATTAGACAAATACGCAATTTGTTCATATAAAACACTAATATCCAGTGGCCATCTCAGGGTTCCTAAAAACGCAGGCAGGATACAATGCATGCATTCACAGAGCAGAGCAAAAGAAAACAAAAAAGGGAAACATGAATGCTAAAACATTCTCTCTCTTAGAAGTGCGCATCATTGGAAAATATTTTACTCCAAGAAATCCCCAACTTATAGACGAAAACGTTTCCTGATATACAAAATGCTACATTTGCCAAGGCTTGGTGTCTCTCAGTTTGTGTAAACACTGAAAATAGTACCAATTTAGAAAATCAAACATACAAACATTAAAAGATACAAAAAGGAAGTCATTGCAGTTTCTGGCAACAATCATTTCCATGGGACAGTAAATCTGAAGGGTGCTTTTACAGGGATTAAGTATGGTAACCCCCTCCCAAAAAATAAACCAAAAAAAACCCAAAACTCCCTACTCCAGCATCTAGGCTCAACTGTAAATTGCCGCGGATATTAAATATGTAACGGACCAGAAAAATAAATGGCTATTTAAACTCTTGAGAAATCAAGATTTCTTAGCTCTGTACAATAAAGACATCACTGATGTCATATTACAAAAAACCTAAAAAAACAACAAACAAACAAAACAAAAAAAATCCCAAAACAAAAAAACATTTATACATAATTAGAAAAACAAACTAAAGTTCAGTCAGTGGGAATATCTGTACAGGCTGGGAGGTGGGGTGTGTCTGTGTGCCGGGGTCAGTCAGACTGTAGTGCAGTGTGTTGGTGGTGTCGGGAGTGGGAGCTGATGAAACCGTTCGCATCACCACTTGTTATGCTCCCAAAGTCTGTTACTGACACAGCCATTTTGGCTCCTGTGATGCGGTGTGTGCGTCTACCCTCAAAGTCCACACCCAGATTTGTGACGGCCACGTCGTTAATGAAGGTCTCAGAGAGGCCCATTTTGAGTCGCTTGGAAGGGCGCTCGCAGTCCTTGCTGCTGCATACACCCAGCTGGCCCAGGTCTGAGCGGTAGAAGGCAGAATCCAGCACACTGAGACAGCCTGAATCACCCCCTGCAGCGTAGCCCAGAGCTTCATCATGACCGAGTGCTCCCCGGTGTAAACTCTCCAAAGGTGGGAAGTACGAGGAGTCTAAACAGCTCATATCTGCTGGACTGCAGACGGATGCCACACTGTTGCTCAGAGCTGGAAAAGAGCAGGGGATTACAATATAAAACACACAATATAATAGCAGAATTTACCTCAAACATACCACGTAGTTATTAACAAATGAGTGTAATCAGTAATGGTAGGAAATATAAAATGGCGCTGTACAATGCCTTTTCAAGACTAAAAGCAATTATACTGGGTACATATGATTGAAACTGATGTATTCCAAATCCATTTAGATTCATTTAGGCTGGTTAATTTAACTTGGCCATTTAACCCTTGGCTGTGTTCGTTTTAAAGTTTACCCATGATGAAAAAATGACAATCGAAAACAGATACATTTACTTGTACTGAAATAATAAACATTACTAGATGGCATTTATATTAACAAGATATATATTAAACAAATAAATATGCTTCATTTCTACAACACTATCTGCCGTAAAGTAAAAAATACTGACGGTAGTACTTCTCTAGCAGTACTACCACAGGCCACAGGCTGAAAAACACTAGTCTAAGGTACTTCCTGGTACAAACACTCACCTGTCAGGTCACTGGCAGTGATGGTGTTGAGGAGGCCAAGCTGCTGCTCTGTAGACTCTATCCTACCTCCCGTTCCACCTGAACACACAGATGAAGAGCTGTCCACTGCCAGACCCTCTGCCTCATCCACCAGTCTGTCCATCAGGTCTCTAATGAAGAAAACAGTTACTATTTCAAATGCACTTATGCAACAGCATTTTAATTAGAAAGAAAATCCTCAAAAAAGCAACAAAAAACACCTCCCTCAAACTAATAATTGTTCGCTGAAACCCCCGCACCAACGCAGAACCTGCAGATATTTTCCTATAGCATTTTTTAATATTGTGACATCCGGGCCACGTCCGCCACACCCCCTCGTCCTCATGCTGGGCTGTTAAGCACCATACAAGGACAAGGACGAGAGGGCGTGGCAGACAAGGCCCAGACGTCACAGCTTTCTTTGTGACAATATATAATTTTCATGTATTTTAGTGCTAAATTATTAAGAATGTATAATTTACCAATTTTGTAAGAGCAACATTTCTGTATCAAAAATAACTATAAATGTTTGAGAGAACACAAAGAAAGAAGCGCGTCTTGGGATGATGAATTACTGCCGTTTTTTCACTATACACAAGCACTCTTGGAACTTATCGCGGGGGGTTTGAAGTCTGAGCACTTTCTCCGTCGAGATATGCAACGATATGGGACACTGCGGCGAGGTGAAAGGGTCCGCGTGCGTGAAAACATCCAGATAGAAATGTATATATTGCACCACAAAAGCAAAACTAAGTGGAGGATATTTGCAATTTCTGCATTATTGTGGGGACTCCCACGTAAAACTATGAGTTCAGTACTCAAACAAAATCCGCGACCCCTGAATGCATAAAACTGGGGAAATATATATAAATATATATATATATATATATAAAACAGAAACCCCCCATATCATAGTATTGTCTAAACAGACTACATCTATTTGCTAATTCGCTTAATGTCCACCTTTCAGAAACAGGGCTCAACCAACAATAGCTTGGTTGTACTATTCAGAAACATAAATATATATATATCTCACTATTTTCTGTTTTAATCATTAACAGTAACTAATTTTATCCACTTACGTCACACCAGGGTAAATACTGTATTTCTTTTTCCCAAATCGATTCTGCTGAACAAAATAGTCAAATCGTTCAGACTTTTTCCACATGTAGTAGAAAGCTACACACTCTGCAACTGTTCTTGTTGGAACCTAAAAACACAGTATAAAAAATGGGTATAAATACATTTCAAGAATGGACACACAAGCACAATGCTTAAACAAACTGTAAAATTACAACCAGATTAATTTCAGCTGAAATGAGCCACCAACCTTGTGTTTCTGAATTAGATGGAAGTTCTTTTCATAAATCTGGAGTGCATGTTCAAAATTTCTACATTCTTCTTCAGACCATGGTGGTGATTCTTCTACAATTAAAAGCAAATTAAATTAATTCCACACACCTGAAGAAAGCCATCAGAAATATAGAACACTTGACAACTGTTATAGGAGCTGCATAGAGCAAAAACGTGAACTGCATGGCGATCCCTAAAACTATTGTAAATGACTGTTGACGAACCTACCTTGTGAGGACTTTACATTACTGCAGTAACGTGCCAGGGCTTCACTCGCATTGTAGTTACATTTTACAAGCACATACAAAGCCTGGAAAGGAACACACATTAGGTTAATCAATGAACAGCATTTTTTAACAATAAGATTGATATTAAACGTCCTATTTAGTTGCATTACATGTGTACACATGGAATTAACTGTTAAGTGGAACCTGTTCATTGTCACGTATGTGTCCCCCACACGGAGAATTAACTGCTCCATCGTCATCAGACTGAGACAGCGCCTCCCTGAGGTAGTCTTCCACCTTTTTCTCAGACAACACATCAGGACTCCAGAGTAACTGATCCTCCTCCTCAAACACTACAAAACCAGAAATAAGGCACACACCTCAAAAACAGAGCAACAGGCTCATTTTAAACCACAATATATAAATAAAACAATAAAATAAAATACATTTATAATAAAATAAATGTAAAAATCACAGTTAGTGTTAAGTTCACAAGGCTGCTAAAAAGAACTTTCACACAACTAATAAGTCTCCTTACACTTCTCATTGTCTGAGTAGAAGCTGAGGCCTGTGGGAACCTCTGCTTGATACTGCGATCCAACCATGATTTCCTTTGAAAGTAAAATAGGAAAAAATATGTACATCTTAGAGTTCCAGATCCTTCTTTCAAACAGCACATTTAACAAATTTTATTTTTTGTGGTTAAAAAAAAAAACCAAAACTTTTTATGCATTTCCCAAGGGATATGATGTCTACAAAGCATCAATACACATTTGATGTACTATTCAAAAATTAATGTTTTCTTTGTGTTCTTTGTGCAGTTTCAAGGTTTTAGTGTTCAGTGTTAACATATTCAAAACCATTTTTTTAAAAGTTTTCTCAGCACTAATTCACACTGGGCATTAGTGCTGGGCGATATGACGATATACATCGTGGGGACGATAGAAAAGTGTCTATCGTCCTATTTCTCTTCTATTGTTTCTAATAGTGGTGCAACGGATCACTGTTGATCCGTGATCCGAACCAATCCCTCTCCATGGTTCGGCACGCATGTGATCCGAAAGAAAAATTCAATTTCCAATGTAGACGCGCAGCAGCCGCGCTCATAATGGTAGCAACGCGCCCGTTTTTTCCAGGCGCATCCGCGCCGCGTCGAGTTGAAAAATCTCAACTTTTCAGAATGCCGCAAGCACGGAGGAGCAGCTCATCACTGTGCTCC
>JBBPDH010000017.1:12391402-12402822 GCA_037974565.1 Clupeocharax schoutedeni | reverse complement strand
AGAGAAAGAGAGAGAAAGAGAGAGTCAGAAAGGCTTAGGAAAGACAGTGAGAAAAAGAAAAGGAATTGAAAAAAGGGACAAAGCTGGAGGAAATGCAGAGAGGGAGAAAGGGAAGTGAAGGAGAGAGAAGAGAGTCAAAAAGAGACAAAGAAAAAGAAAAATGGGAACAGAGAGAAGTAGAGGGAAGAAAAAAAGCATTAAAAAGAGAAACAAAGAGAAAGAGAGCGTGAGAGAGAGAGAGAAAAAGCGAGAGTGTATGTGTGTGTGTGTGTTTGTACACCCCTTCTCTGGTTTCTTGGAATTCTCCTTGATTTGCAGCAATTTGTATGAGGCTTTTATGTCCTGAGTCGCTCAGCCTAATAAGGGAGGCGAGAGTGACGTAAATGTAGAACATTATCAATCCAGCAAGCTGATCTCACTGCCACTTCACCCCTGCTTACAGCCAATTTAACACATAAAGCAGCTCCGTGCCTTTTTGGAATCTGGTACATTCACTTATGCATTCTGTATTGTGATGGTTTGCACTGTATGCACCTCCACATGTATTCATCTGCCTTGGATGATGATGATGCGTCAGAAGTGCTTTTAATCTGTTTTAATGTACAATGGAGCGAGTGCTTTTCAGCAATCCCATTTCCTCCCAAAGTTTTTCTCCAAATCCTCCTACTGTGTGTTTGGTTAAATCCAAAGCATTACCTCTTGTATGCAAACAGGATTTATACTCTCACTTACCCTCACCTTTTCCATACATTACACATAACTGAACAGTTCCAGAATAAGAAAATATATATTTTTAAAAAGAACAAAAAAGTAACACTATTTTCTCTGTAATTTCACTTGCCAAAGTTGTGGATGGTTTGGTGAAAAGCCCAAATGTGATCCATCTGCCAAAATATGTTCAGTATGCAAAGACTGCTCCTTTTGTTTTGTAGTAGAACTAATTGTAGGGGTTTAACAGTTTACCCATTTAATTCTGTAGATTTTAAGCCACAGTTCAGTTTATTTTAGTTTCTAAGAAACAGATTTTCTGTTCGTTGACAAAATTATTTTTTGGTTACAACCCAACTGTATAATCCAAATGCATTAATTTCATGCAGTGTCAGTTCCATTCAGCAACAACTACTTTCAGCTTATCAATTGTTCACTTGTATGTGGTTTCATGAATTGATTATTTTTGGAGAATTAATTGCCCATGTGTCATTTTCTGCACTTTTATTATAACAAACCTCTCAGTTGCTAGATACGTCCAGGCATCCGCCATAAGAGTGGTAAAACTGTGTCTTACCCAACTCTTTACAAACCTTGGTCTGTTTCTTTATCTCATACACCACGTGTGCACTAAAAAGCAGTCTGCTGAAATTTCATACCACGATTGCAGCACCTTTAATCCGGACTGGAATCCAACAGGAGTTCAACAGTCAACAGTAATATATAGTTTGAAATGGGAGCTTATTTTAAATTTGATACGGCAACCTAGATTATCAGACCAATGCTGTTCTTTTTCCCTCTTTTAAACAACTAAGCTGTTGTATACATTTGTCTGGATGCACTATGATTCCGAAATCGCTTCCTGCTTCCTTTATAGCACACTATAAATAAAACTGAAGTTTCTAAATTGTCCATGATTGAATTCTGCACACGACTGATTTACCAGTGGCTCTTTGTTAGATATCATTACACACTGAGTGCAGGAGAATGTATTTAAATTCCTACACATACCATTATGTAGGGAATAGGGAGCCATCTGAGACACACGCTCATCTTTGCTACTTGTATTCTGACTAATGCAGGGCAATGACTTACATTTTTAATCACAATTAATTGCATGGTTTTCTGCATTTAATCACAATGAATCACATTGTTATATGCAGAATTAAATCATTAATTCAATTGTAGTGTATTCTGCACACTTTTTATTTTTAAAGTACTGCTATATGAACAATAGTGCAGTAACTTCTCGTTTGCTAAATCTTGATGAGGATGAGGTGCTTCTTAACAGCAGCGTACCCTTTAACACAGTTACGCAGTTAACTTGAGCATTAACTGAAACATGAATGCAATCAAATCAAATATAAAACCAAAACTATTTGGCAGCTGCAAAAGTGGACCAGCTCTATATGACAGTCTATGTATCTAAATGCAGTGTCATTCAAGTTCCTGTAGGTGTTGGTGGTTAGGCATCCCAATACTTTTGCCCATATAATAATGAAAAAAATAACGAAAAGCCTGACCCCCACGAAAACCAGCCCAGGTGTATGGTGCTGCATACTGCGCGCACCCGAGCATGAAATAGCCACAAACTTTCAAAATTAATGGGTCTAAAAACAACTGCACTAACACGCTAAAATACTCGTCAGTATTAAGTTAATTATGCATTAATGCGATTAGAATGCCTCTAAACACTGTCAATTAACTCATCTATTTGCCTTTAGGTTGTTTTTATTTTCAACCTGCTTCAAAAACGGATTACATTTACATTTACGGCATTTATCAGACGCTTTTATCCAAAGCGACTTCCTTTCCCTACCTACAGGGGGCAGTCTCTCCCTGGAGCAACTTGGGGTTAAGGGTTTTGCTCAGGGACCCAGTGGTGGTTATGCTGATGGTAGGATTCTAACCCTTGACCTTTAGTCCAGAGGCAAGTATCCTACACCTCCGAGGGATTTCCAACCCCTGTTATCTAATACTGATGCATCTTGTTCAGCTCATCAAGCACTGCTGAAGTTAATGAGCTGGAGCAGGTTGGACAGATCCCAGAAAAAACACAAAACAAAATTTCTTTACAACATAACAGTTTCAGAGAAGTGATAATTAAGGCATGCTGTGTGTGATACTATTTGGTGTGATCACACATCACTTTAGACACCAAATATATCATGGCAAATATTTGGCGTAAAGTGTTTTTTCTCTAAATGACTGTGTTAAGTATGCTTAAAACAAATATACACTCTCCAAACAGACTTTTAACATAACATAACATAACAGTGTTTATCTGAGAAGGTAAAGCAATCAGACATCAGTTGCACTGCACCTCATGTACACAAGAGGGCAGCAGAGCAGCACAATATACAGCTCAGATGCCTATGATCCGCCACTTTTTATTTTGTCCAGCTTAAATACGCCTAAATCCACTTTATCAGACATTATGTGGTAAAATGACTGCAGCAGCACTAAAAAAAGCATAAGTCTGGGTTTACTTGAAATTGATTATTTTAACTAGGGCAAATATATGGACTGTCAAGAGGTCCCTGATCACCATTTGAAGACCCTAATAACATATATTTAAACCTGAATGCTGATATATAACTGACTAATCTGAGTGTAAATTTCAATGTAAAAAACGACCCTGTTTTTATCCCATTTGCAGGCACTGCAATAGAAAATGTCCATAAGAGCAGTGACATCACCACCTGTTAGAACCATTTACACTGTATTTAATACATGAATTATACATTATATTAATGCAGGTGTGCAACAATGCATTATATATCATATTACGTAATAAAAGTCTTTCAGTTCAAGATATCAAACAATACAGTCAGACTGGAGCAAATAAAACATTCAATTGATGTGAAAAATTTCCTTCGGAATAAATAAAGTTCTCTGATTCTGATTTTGAACAGTGAATATACGGCCTAAAATACAATAAATATAACTTAAAAAGCAAGCAAACAATGAAGACAGACTCTCCCTCCTCAGATACTCCCTATTTACTTTCAAAAAGTAAATTTGTAAACTTTCAATAACAAATAAGGTCCAGTCACACATTGGGGAGCAAAATCACAATCCATAAACAGTATATTAGAATATGCTCAGATATGATCTCAGCACTATTGCATTACTACAAGGGGTTGACATAACTGGTATGCAAGTACGCATGCATGAGATAAGCAGGAAACTGCATGGCAGTTTTCAGTCTTCACGTGCAAAAGTGTAATTTTCATACTGGATCTCTAATGACCACCACTCAGGTGAGGAAAACCTTAAAAAGAAAAATAATAAGTATGCTTTAAAAGAATAGAAAGTGAGTACTATATGGGAACTAAACATGTTAGCCATATGTTTTTTGATAAACATGCAGCTGCCAAAGAGGATGTCACTGATAGCGAGGTTCAGGGGCACCGGAGGCATTTTTAATGTTGGGGGAGGAAATGAATGATTTTGCAAAATTTCTTTGAACTGAACTAAAAATTGGCTTCTATTTTTTTGTTGCTTTTTCCATGGCAGTATGTAATTTTTCAAGTATTTTTAGTGCTTCCATTTATTTTCCATATAAAATTACAATAGATTTTTAGTACTATTGAGAAAACGTGATAAAAAAGCGATAGTCTGGAGGGTAAAATGAGACAATATCCAGAGGTGGCAGGCTGGCCCTATTATCCCTGCTGGAAGAGAGACTGACCCCCTTCAGAGGTAATTGAGGCTATCTGAGCTTGAGGCATAGGGCATCATAAGCAGCTTTATATAGATTCGCTCTTTTGTTGCCACTAGAGAGCAATCTGTCACCAGCTGAGAGTATTTCTACCCCAGCTCACTTCTCTGTGAGGCAAATTGGTCTTTCTGAAGATTGGTGAAAATACCACATTGCTAGCAATAACTCAAGCCTGGTATAAGGGAATGCATGCAGGGGAAATGTGTCGGTTTTACGAGTTAAAACAAAATCACACCCGCTTTGTATGTCTCAGAAGGTCAGAGCAGATGGAGATTCCTATGAAGATTCCTACTATAATGGGAAAACCTGCTATGATCGGAATCAGCTGCAGCTCAGTCCATGCAGCCCACGGCGTGAGCAATTCATCCAGTATGTCCTGCTTGGAGATGAGGCACATCGTGGGAGAGCTGGTTGAATTCATCCATCATTGCTTGGCAGCACACAGAGAGAAATCTCGCGTCTCTAGCCAGGACCCAGGGCCCACATCTGATATCTTATCTCCCTTACATAATGCTGTTTTCCCTGGTGGAAGCTCTTAAGGAACACTTTTGGCCAGACTGGCTTAATCAGCATTAGCACTCTCCTCTTAGCAATAATGGCCACATACCAACACACACACATGCATGAACACACTATACATACACCATCCTCACGGTGCATAAATAAAGTTAAATACATCATTTTAAATAATGCAGCATACCAAATTGTGTTTATTCCGAGAGGATGCAGCCCAAACCAATTGCTCTGGAACCAGGTATGCTATTTGTTTCTTTAAAAAAAAACAGCTGACTGGCATAATGTCACTGTCTGTACCATTCACAGCTCCAGTTACCAATTAATAAGACACCAAAGCATGGCGGCAAAACGATACTTTAATTACACACTCTTGAGGACCATGTTTAATGGCTATGGTCTGCAGTGTGCATCGGTACATAGGTCATAAGTTCACAAATCTTTAACCCCACAACTTTTAACATCATAAACATGATGTTAAAAAGCCCCTAAGTCCCCTTAGCCCCTAAGTTCCTTCAAACCATCTGCAACAGTGCAGGCCCCAACTGCTCCCATGCTGTATGTTGCTTTAACAGGATCCATAACTGAACCCCTTTCATTTAAATACAGTTTATTCAGCATCTTTAACAGACTACACTGGGGACTGCTCACAGCAGACAGACTGACAAGTAACAAACTAGCAGTGATGGACTGAAAGAAAATTATTGGACGCAAACTCAAATCAAAATATTCCTATTTTTCAACTAAAACAGATCTTTTTCTTTTTGACCAAATGCAAAACAAAAACAATAGCAATAGATACTATTACCCTCAGAAGCCTCCAGTGTTATAATGAGCTGCACTACAGAAATGAGAATGAGACTGGCTATATATGTTATATGAGCATTCATTGGGAGGAGCAACTACATTGTGCTCCCACATAGATTCATGGGTTTACACATGGCATATTGCTGTACCATTACTGACAGTTACAATTACAAATAAAGGTTGTCCAGTTTGAGCAAATAAGACAAAAGTGACATGGAAATGCACTTACTCACAATTACCTGTTTTAGAAGAAAAAATTCAAATTTCCATCTGCATGGCAAAGCAATTTCTCAACAAATCAATTAACTGCTGAATCGATTAGAACCACACCACTGAGGCGACGTACCTCTGACACCTCCTGGATTTCATGGCCTCCTGGGTAGCTAGCAAGTGAAGGGAGCGTGAAGTGAATTTTCTCCCCAGCCAGGTAAGGTCTGCATGGGGCTGCATCTGATATGTGTTGACCAGCTCATTACTCTCCCGCCCTGCTAGCATGCTGAGACTGGTCAGACAGAAGGAATGTCTAATTAGCCTGACTCAAGCCATGTGCCATGCACCTGATGGGCTTTATGACGTTGTCGGCCATGCTGGTCTCTGGCCAAAGCTGCATCAGGATCTGTTTACTCTCCTCTGTGGTGTGTGCATGTGTGGGTACGTATGTGTGAGACTAATTCTTTGCTGGCTCTAAACAGTGCACTTGTCACACACCGCATAACAATTCCCTGGTCAGCACTGGTTAGGATCCAATTTGTACAACAATAAAAGTGCTGTCACTACACCCTGGGGTACACTGCTTTGTTGTATCTAAAGACTTCAAGTCCACTTTGGCCTTATTGGACAACAGGGAAACGGTACACTTAATCAAGTAATAGTTGCCTTCCGAACTGGCTCAGGTATGCCCAAAAAGGAGCTTTTGAAGCATGCTGTTCACAGTCAAAAGCCAATAAAACAACAGTGGTTGGAGGGAACTTCGCTGGTGAGAGAACCTGGCAGAATACTAAGAGGTTAGAGGTCAAGTCTCTTGACATGAGATAATGTCCAGCGACTGTCTTTATGACCGTGCACAAAGCTCTTAAGGCTTGTCTTTTATGATCAGGCTCATAAGGCTTGCAAATAGACATCTATAACCTAAATCACCTAAAAATCACCTATAAATCCTTCTAATAACATAGTACACAATGTATTTGACATGAAAATATTAGATCCAGGTGCAGGGACATTGTAATGCATCAGATATGGACATTTGAAACTCATTTTTCCCCCATGGTTAATAAGACAATAAGACATGTGCAAAAGTTATGTTTTGTAGATTTTCTAATTGATTCCCCGGTGCAAAATCCTTAGTACTCTCTTGTGCACTCTTTTCTTGAGCTCAATCCAAAGGTGCTCTTGAATCATGGTGATAGATGAGCAAGGGATTCTGGCCCCGTGTCACCTCTATTTTTTATACCCCAGATAATAATTAATGACATGGCAGTGGATATCCATATATTGGATATGGCAGTAAGGCCTAAGGATACTGATAAAGTTCAGAGAATCCAATCATTAAATCCATAGATTCAAGATATTTTTTATGAAATCAAAAAATTTTCCCCCATGCATAACTGTTGAGCATTGAATAACACCGAAAACTTTTTAGTTGTTCAATGGTTTCAACAAAAAGCATCAAATAATGTTAGCCTCTGCAACTACTTCACATGCAGCCTGAAAGATTCACACTGGGGGTCTGAGATACATTTACGGATACGATCACAGCAAGAGAGCCTAAGTTTAAAGTAAATATGAGTGATCCACTTAACTTGATTTTTATTTCCTGATGCAACAGAGCGGCAACTGGGTCAGACAGTAGCTTTGATACTAAAAGTTGGAGAACACATCAGATGCAGCTCTTAAGAAAAAGACAGGAAAGGCCTGAACTGAAGGTTATGGATAAGAACAGGATGATAACTGGTTGTGTCCCCAGACACAGTGCTTGTCCTTTTCCAGACTCCCTTCCCCAATTTGTCTTTTGTTTCCTTTCTCCACTATCAAAACTCATGAACCTTCCAGTGAATTTGTGTGAGTGTATAAAATGGGATTCTCTGCCTTTCGCTCTGAGGCTCCAGCACCCCCTGCGACCCTGGATAGGATGGCTCAGATAATGGAATGGATGGATGGACCTTCTGTGCATGCTTGGACTGGCCAGCTCGAACAGAGGAGAAAACTATTTCCCTTCTTCGGTCACCGAATATTTTATTTAGAAACCCATTTAAGCAGTACCCGATTTTCGTTGCACTAAATAGCCTTGCTAAATGTCAGAGCTGGCAGAGACAATATGGGAATACAGATTCCAGTTATTCCAAATAGTTAGATCCTGTCAATAATGTTTCTTTGACCATGTGATGGGTTTCAAAACAAATTCGTTCCTCAGCCAAAAACTCTACAATTCAATGCCCTTTCTTTAACAAAGCAAAGGTAGCCTGCACTCGATTTAAAAAAATCCTAAAATGAACAAGAACCAAAGTCAACAAGCACCACAGATTTGTTACAGAGAACCTGTGAATCCCTGAAAACAGGCCTAAAAATTCACTTTGTATTCCTTGAAAGAAAACATTGTCTTTTTTTTATTACTTAGAGACATTAATTGACAAATGATCCTCTTCTTATTACCCAGATACATAATTGGCTATTTTTTTATTATTCCAAGACATAATTGGCAAATGGTCTCCATGGTTGCCAGATGTATGAATTCAGAGGCAAACATTATCAGGTATGCAGCAAGGCTTGTTCCATAACCCTTTTTAAAAAAAGAAAAATTGTAGCAACAAGCCAGTCAAACACTCTTCAGTGTTGCCAAGGCTACTCAGGTTTGGGGTACAAATCTGCACAGTGAAAAGGATGAAAAGGTCTCTGGAACAAACAGAAAGAGAGAGAAACAGAGAGCAAGAGGTCTGCTACTTGACCCATGCCTGTCGCTGAGCAAAAAATGTTTAGGTGGGATAAGGCTTGTTTTCTAATGAGCACATTTTATGTATAACATTTCACACATTTTTTCTCTTTCTCTTTGTCTCTTTCTTTCACAATTACATCCACACACTCTCTCTTACATGAGCACACAGACTCTCTTGTTTTTTAACATTATCTGTGTTTGATTCCAAACTTCGGAGAGTGGGTGAGTGTGCCCAAAAGTGAAACCAAGAATAATGAGAGTTGGTGAAAAGGTCACAGCAGATCTTCACCCATGTTTGTTAAGTTTGCCTAAAGTCTGTTGAACATTTCTGGAGTAGCAGCAACAAGAGGAACTTTAGCACAGAGAGGCAAATTGATGATGTGAGGGTGGATGCTGCCTTCTACCACATACGATCAGCAATTCCATTTAAAAAACCCACTCAAAATTCATGTTGGTGTGTAAGCAGGTTCAGGTTCAGATTTCAGGTTCAGAGCGCTCTGGTTTGGGTTTAAATTTTATATCCAGGCAGACCTATTGAAGAACACCTTGCAGTTTATCTGTAACTCTAAATAAATAAAAAAGAATTTTATTAATTCATAAGAATTGTCCAGAGGTCATTTGGACTTCTTTTAAAGCTCTTGCTTGTAAGATTAGTTGGGTCGTGTCAACAGAGCTGCACTAGTAGCACGTGGGTAAGCTAATAAGATTACGTTGACAGAGCATTGAATGATGTCACAACAGTATTAGCAGGGAAAGCCCAATGACATAATTAGCACCAACCTAGAACAGTGTTCAGAGCCAAAGGCAGAAGCAAGAACTGCATGAGAGAGCTATTTTAGTGCCCTAAATGTAAAGGGATAGCAACACCTCTGACTGTGTCCCATTGCCTGAACTGTAACAGTTGGATTATTGAATGCCAGGATAAGCACCATCACTGATGTCATCACTATTATTGTAATAAACATCATCACCATTATCATCTTTATCAACACTTCTGTCATCTCCATCTCTATGCTTTTGTATCATATGTCATGTTTGTATACGGTACACAGAGTGTGCTGTCAGCGGCAGCAATCCACACGCTGAATAACACCTCTGACAGATAGGTCTAAGAAGTTGTTCAGACAGGCGTACAGATTGAACCGCATCTTGTGGAGAGGAAATCGCAAAGGGATTATACCAGAACCAACCAGGCAGCTAGGCCGAGAAGCAGGTAAATCACAGGGATCACCTGTAAATAATACCATATCCCTATTCCACTCTCATAAACAATCGAAAAGAAATGTAAAAGGAAAATAAAAAGGTAAAGAAAAGATGGCAGTACCCTGTTAGACTGGGCACACGGTCATTTGATGAAGGGGGAAAAAAAAGAATGCAGCCTGCAGTGCGACTATAGTCATGGCTGAGGAGATCCTGAACGCAATGAGGGAAACTAACTGCAGCAAATTGGCAGAACTCTAGTCATTATGGTAATAGCACTGAGAGCTGTTACCATGTGCTCCACTTTTCAGAAAGGTAATGTTCAGCAGTGTCAAAGTACACTAGAAAAATCTCTTTCTGGTTACAGATCACATTAGCAAAAGAAAGCCATTTTGTTCACTCTGACTACTTTTGGTTCATTGCTTCTTGTAAAAGAAATTAATTATGCCTATATAATTCTTACTTCACTGTATAATTTATCCATCTTTTAATCCATGACCAATGGCATATACTGCTAATGCTGGATCTTTTTAAAACAGGAAAGGAGTGGTGTAATGCAACTGGATAAGTGTAATAGGACATTGTTTTGGAGTAGCAGTGAAGCAGCCTACGGAAGTGAGTTGACCATAAATTTTATGGTCAACTCACTTCCGTTTTTTTCAGAATGCACAGGAAAGTTCAGTTAAATCTGACTGCAGATAAAAAAAAAAACATTGACATTGACGCAAACACTGAATAACAATACCAACCACTTTCTGTGCAAAATGCTGCTTTTTAATAAATAACCCCTGCAGGTCTCAATGAAAACAGAAAGGTTTTAGGCAATGAAAATATTCAGGATGGCTGTATTAGGCTCGAATCATGGTGTGCGGAACAATGGCATTTGGCTGATTGAATGAATAAAACCATAGGGGAAGCGAATATCATTCTGTGAAATGTCTAGCATGATGGATGGGTTATGTAGGCTTTAGAGGAAATGACTGTAAAGAACAAGACAAAATGCTACTGTATTAGATTAGCTCTAAAAGCCCCTTCAGCTCCTATGTCTCCCTAAGAAAAAAAATCATTTGATTCATACATAGAGTATTTTCGTCCCAGATACGTCAAATGTTTAAATTTTGTTTCTTTTACATGTGTGGCATAATGCTTGAGACTGTGGTGTCTTCGCAGACTTGAGGACACCACAGAGACTGGGATCAGCATGAAGGAGTTTGTGAAAGGAAACAAATACACATTGTGCATTTTATTGAAGACTGTACTAACCACAAAAGTGTAAAGAAGTGAGATTTACAGGATAGTGATAAAGCTGTAAAAGAAGTAGCGGGATTTTCTAAGGCCTTTGTGGTAAATGTAGTGAAAGCCTCACAGGAAGGCATGCAGGATTGTGCGGTTTAGATCTCAGCGATGTCAGGAAGTTAAACTATGACAAAGTAAATTCAAAGAAAAATTCCAACCCAAAAATGTTGAAGTTTATTGTTATATGTACAAAGTACAGTGTACAGAGCACAATGAAATTCTTACTTGAACACCCTCTTCACA
>JBBPDH010000017.1:12371673-12382532 GCA_037974565.1 Clupeocharax schoutedeni | reverse complement strand
AAGCCCTCAATGACAAATGTGCTGTATGTACAACAGTAGATAATGAATCTTATATAATGTAAGTACAAATCGCTCCAGATGAAGCTGGATTTCCTATCTGCACAAAAGGGTTAACTATGAACTATTAAGAAATGTTAACAGCTATCTCAGTTCATAATTAGTATAATCAGTACACATGTGGTACATTGTAACCAAACTGCAGTAATATTGTTTACGTGCTGACAATAATCGTCTAAATATACATTTATGATCAAGTGTACAGTGCGGTTAATTCAATAGCATCATAAATATGATCACAAATGCAGTCCAAAGCATGTTGAAAGCAAAGCAATGCAAATCAAGGCTTGTGACAACAATGTGAAAATTGGTGTGGAGAGCTGGACGCTTTTTATAGAACGAACCCACGCAGCTTTGCCAGGGACACTCACAGAGGCGCTATAAGGAGTTCTGCACAGATGAAATGCTAAGCAGCAGCTTCTCTAATCTATGTTTGATTCATTGCAGGAGTTGCTTGGGCATTTAAGGCTGCAGATGGCAGGAAATCATTCTGCCATTTACAGCAATTTAACTTGAATGGCAAACCACTGGTCAGAGGTAGGGAGACAGTGTGCCCCCCCTCCCCCCACACTCACACACACACAAACTCACAAAAAGCTCCAAATGTGAAAACACTTCCGAGGGCTAAAAAGTGCAGCACATAATGTCCTATACCTGACACATATTAAAAAAACTAGACAACAAAAACACACATAGACTCACCAAATCCAAGAATGTCTTCTGAATGGAAAATTGCCCAAGTGTATCATCCTCCGCTCTCTCACACTGCGAGAATGTCCCGGCTTCATGAGGCATCAGATGGTTGTTGTCTGTGTGACCCCACAAAAAGCGTTCCCTCAGCAAGATAATGGCAACAATCCGCTGTGAAAATTATGCCATGCTTTACCTGAAGTCCATATGAACAAATGAAGTTCATTCAGTTTGCCATTCTAGTCTGACCAAACTACAACCGTGCTGAGAAACTTCTAATGCTTCAGCAGCTTTTAATCTCCCCAAGCATCTAGCAAAGCCACGTTAAATCACCCCTCTCCTCTTCTCCACAAAAGAAAAATAGGACTGCTATGAAATTCCAGACCCCTGACCGGAGGTATGCTATCAAATGACGTAAAATAACAGGCCCCAACACTGCGAGTTTTGGCAAAGGCATTGGCAAATTCCTCCTGCATGTCCCAGTGACGATATTGTGCGTTTGTTTTTTCCTGTCGCTACTCATTTTCCCCCCGCAGCCCAGATAGTGAACACGTGAGTTCAACAGAGTCATGACGAAGCACATCCTCTTCTTTCCCTTAGTGCTAATGTGTGTGTGTGTGCGCGTTCTGCCATGTACTGTATGTGTGGCCATGTGCATGTAGTCTGTGTGTATGCGCGTGTGTGTATGCGGGAAGCTGCCTCTCTTCTGGTGCCATGACACGGGGCTCTCAGCTGGCGTCATGCGGGTATCCTCTTGACCCCTTAATGAGCCTGACTGCTGACCGCTTACTGCTTCAGCCCACTGATCCTCTCAGGACAGAGTGATGGCCTCTACACCTTAGTGCAGCAGCTGCAGCCTCCCTTCACTCCCAGCCCCACAAGAAGGTCTGTCTTGGATGTTTGCCCTCCTGTTTACCAACATGTAGAGATTGCAGTATGTTTTACAATACACTAAAAATATTATTATTGTTTTTACACCATTTCGTTAAAAATCAACCTGTATTACATACAAAAATATACACACTTTAAAATGGCCCCAGATGAAGCTGACCAGCAAAGACATACCTTGAATTCGATTTCTTGTTTTAACAATGAGACTAATAAGACCTGTCAGTGTGGCTTATTCCACAGTATGACTTACTGTGATCCTTATGACTGCACTGTGAATATCAGCCCTGGTGTTTTCTGAAATGGCAGCCAGTGGTCTTGTTTGTTTTACAGCTCACAATAAATCACACTTAGTCTAAAACCACACTGATCTTAATGAAAAGTTGAATATGGTTCTTTTTGAAAAATAAATATTTGGTGGAAAAAAACTTGGTGGAAAAACAAGTGGGTGACTTTTGATTAGTGTTTGTTATCTACATACGCTTCGTAGCTTTAGTTCTAAATTGAAAATTCTAAAATAATCTTGACTTTTTTGTTAAACATGGAACAACTTTTTGTCTCATCTGGAACAGCTTATGCTTGTGTTCACAACAAAGGACTCTTTTGGGTTATTTTAAAGGCTGAAGACTTAAAACACATATTGTACACTATCTATATCAGAATACTGATTTGTCACAATATCTGAAATTTGTATCACAGAATGATGCAAAAATAAAACCAAGTGTTTAGTGGATTAAAACAAATGAAACAGGATGTACTGCCTTTATAACTTATATATGTAAATGACCTCTGTTCTCTGAACTACTAAAGGTTGAAAAGGCTGATACTGTACAATGAAGAGCCACTTTATTAGATATACTTATATTTTAAATACACCCGTTGTCTATTTTGTCACCTCCACTTATCAAATAGGTTTACAGTTGCAGAGTGTAGTCCATTTGTGTCTCTGCTCCATTTGTTAGCTCCAATTTCCTTCTAGGACCACCAGTAAGGAAATACAGTATTATTTGGGTGGTTGATTATACTTAGTACAGCAGTGACACTGACATGGTGCTGAAATTTTAGTGTGTGAGGCACAGCAGTAAACGTGTCAGTGTGTGCATGGCAAATGTGCTCAGTGAGTGCTCACGACACTGTTACTCTTTATCCTCCTCTCCTGATTTCTTTCTCTCGCTCTCAGCCCCCTGCTGCTGCCTGGCACTGCGGCCCCTACCCCACCCCTCACCACCTACTCCCCTTTAGACTCCCCTCATTCCATCGTGAACATGCAGACGCTCTCTCCATCAGCCTGTCTCTTTCATTCCATTGCTTCATCTGTCTCTTTATTCCCTTGTTACACCACTCTCCCCTCTACGCCACTTGTGCTTGGAGCGCATGTAAAACAATACATGAAATACCTATTAAATATTTAAAGTAGTGCTGGGCCGTTAACGCGCAAGATTCTTATTGTGTGAAAAAAAAACGCCCCCCCCGTTCTCACTAGGCAGGCTATTATGAATTTCACCTTGATATGTTCGGTTCAAGCACGTTTTAAACCTGTCTCGGTCGAGTTTCATTTTCACTTTAACATTCAGCTTGTTCACGGACGTTTTAAACATGTCTTGGGGGGTGAGATACGTGAAGATTCCATGCGATTAACGGCGTTTAAAATTAAAATTAATCTATGCCCACCTCTAGTTTAAAGCATTAAATATTTGTACTTTTAATGTTCTTTTATGTATTCCTTTACATATCTTTATGTTTATCTTTATTGTGTTTATCTGTAAAGCACATTGAATGACCTTCTGTGTATGATAGTGTGCTATATAAAGAAACTTGAACATATTACTACAAGCTCGTTGTAATCTCTGTGCTTTCCTCAACAGAGCATTATTCCACTGTAATAGAGGCTGAAATAGAGGATGTCATTATTTTTTTGTGTTTTCTTAGTGTGAGTGCGTGCTTGCAGTTGGGTATGAAACGTAAGGTGCTGATATTGCACATCAGACAAAGAGCTGATCCATGTCTAAAGGATCTCTGGACTCAATCTATCTGCTGGTACAGCTCCAGCATCAACAAACACGGGAAACAAACAGTATAGTGGGGAGACACTTACACACATTTAGTTAAAAACAAATGTCGGCAATCTGTCAGCGAGTGACAACTCATGCTGAGGCTGAGGAACAGGAGGCGGCAAATTAAAATGCTGTGAGAAAATTACTTTTCTCCTTGTATGCATGTGTGTTGTTTTGAACCGCATGTTACAAATGTGGAAAATCTGTTATTTCACAGTAGAGAAATTTTAGAAACGAGATTGACTTTGAAGTCCAACGGCAGTGTATTTTCTTGTGTTTTCTACCTTAGTGAATAAAAATAGGCTGGTTCCCTTTCTGATATAGCTGCTATAGTACTTTTCAATGTAGTCTATTTATGTGAATTGTATTCACAAGGATTTTAACTTAAGAAAACACTAGTACTAACTAAATTGAGATTATGTTTTTGGACAATCATATTTGTAGTAAAAAACCCTACTCTTGCAGTAGATCAATTTCAACCAAGGCAGTCAGACAGTTGAAGCTTCCACTGTTTTATTGATTGCAGTGTCATGGTCAAATGAGAAGTAGCTAGCATGTTCTGAAACAAGGTATCTGATGTTACAGTTTTTATAGGCTTTTCCCAGACCACTCCTTCTTTTCCTTCTGGCCAATACGAGTACTTGTTTAAGCATTCAACACTCCATCTTCTGCTTTAACGTCTCCTCCTCCTTAAATATTACCTCAGCCTAATATCGCAATACTTCCCTACTATGGTTGCATTTGTTTGGCTACTAGTAAATTAGCTCCCTTACGTTGCACACTACCTGTCCCTTATATGGAAGGCCCTGAACACTGTGCCTTTTCCAGCATAGGATCACACTGTTTCACCCCTGACCTCAGGCCATTCCCTTCAGCTAACCTTAGCTTGGTCATAACAGACAGTGACACATGTTTTTACTATATTTGGCTCACCTACTTTTCATGACCAACAAAATGCTATAACTATGATTTCTAAGTGAATTTAATGGGAGAGCAAATCCCTCCTATTTATGCAATATTTTTATGATGAATTTCCCCATCACTCTCCCCTTACAAATATTTCAGACCTGTCTGTGGGAAACACTGCATTGAATTTCTACATGACCATTTTAATACAACTGATTGTGATTAATGATCTATTTTTATGAGGACAAAAAGCTATTTATTAAACACTGAACTGTTGAACAAATAAACAAATGAAATTTGCAGGTCTGTAAGTTTACTGAAAACGAAGCAACATAAACTACTTTTGTGCAAACATCCTGTCCCATGCCGGCCTAGGGAAAATTACCGCATGTCATTTTTTCAGCAAAAACATCAGTTGCAGTCATACTGCACCCTCACTCAACCCAATCACTAGAATAACAATGTCTGACATGATTCTGATTAAACTAGTGAGAGCCGAACTAGAGATTCTAGCTCTAATCTTGCATATTCCTCAGCCAATGCCTAAAACACAGTATTTCGCATCTTCAATAGTGTGGTCTTTGTAATACCCAGCAAGCAGGCGTGTAATATCCATTCTTCTACATTCTGTCAGGATCAGCCCTGGCAAAAAGGATCATTTCACAAACACACTGCTGGATAACAACAGAGGAGTTTATTGCATTATCCTAATCCTCCTCCACATAACTGCATTTCCACACAGCGGGGCACAGCAGATGGAGCGCTTTAAAATATCAATGATTTGCAACTGCAGGCCATCTCCGTCACAATCTATCACATGGGCTCCTCCACTTGTTAATTCACTACACTGGTGGAGAGCCAAATAAAGCCTGGGCTGGTGGAAGTAGCTTGTGTTGGTTGTGCTGGGGTGGAGAGTGAAGCTCGTTCAGATGCCTGGAAAACTTCAGAATGTGCGTCCCACTGGGCTGCCAGCCCGAGCTCCTATCTTACCAGCCAGCCATTCTCACGGCTTCCTAAAATAGACATTCTGCATTGCACCAGCAGCCCTTATCTGTCTCTAATGTTTATTGTGTTTCCCCAGTGCTGGAAAGGCTCCCCATTTGCCATCTTCATGAAATAGCACCACCAAGACGGCAAGCCATGTTGCAGCATTTTAAGTAAAGCATGGGACTGAAATACTGTCCATAAAGGACAACTTTAGAATTGCGGCCCTACAGAGCACTATAACTCTAGCTGTATCTAATAGACTGTGTCTCTGTTGTAGCATTTGCCTTCCACTGTGGCTCATTTAAAAGATCAGAGATGCAGAGAGAAAAGCTGAAGGATAATAGTTGCAGTGGCAAGGACTGAGGCACATAATCCAAACATAAAGCAGCTTTTTAGCATCAGTAGTCTAGCACAGTGGTTCCCAAATGTCTTACACCATGCACCACCTCAGAAAATATATGGCTCTCCAAATACCAGTATATAAAACTATATACTGTTGTCAGCCACAGTCATGCCATACAAAGGGTCAGAACTAGAAACAGCACTGATGTATATATTTTTTAAATTTCAGAGATACCTCTGCCTGCCACTAGATAGAGCACCACCATAATCTGAGAAAGATTGTGGGCTAGCCCTAATACTTAGATCTTATGGAATCATGGGTCAATGCTATGTTTGATATTTTTGTCAATGGACATACATAATAGTTTCAAATGATAAAAAAATAGTGACAGTAAAATGAATAAAAAGATAAATGCATGATTAATATTTATATTTAATGAGAAAGCATAAAAAACACTGCTGTAATTGACACTCTCCTCTTGCAATGTGACCAGCTGGATAGCAAAACATTAGAAGTATGTCGAAGGTAATTATTACCACTTCCTTTAAGAGTGAACAAGACATTTCTTTTCTTTGAACTATTCAAGATCGGTAACTGCTGCATAATTTTTTCTTATTTTGATGTATTGTCATTTTAAAGACCAATATTTTTTTTGGGAATCTGTCAGAAAACGGGCGTGTTAAAAAAAAGGAGAGCAGAGCTGGCAGTAACGAAAGAGAATCTGGTCACACACACACACAGTGAGGAGAAAAACGTTGTTGTTTTAGCTCTGTGATGTGTCTACTTTAATGACTTTAACGGTCAGTGTTCTTGTTCAGTGTTCTTGGGGTGGTCGTGGCGCAGTGGGTAGGATACTTGCCTCTAGACCAAGAGGTCATGGGTTTGAATCCTACCCCCAGCACACCACCCATGGGTTCCTGAGCAAGACCCTTAACCCCAAGTTGCTCCAGGGAGATTGTCCCCTGTAATTAGGGAATGGAAGTCGCTTTGGATAAAAGCGTCTGATAAATGCCATAAATGTAAATGTAAATGTTCAGAAGCAGACGCCTTTAAAACGGGCCCCAGCACGGAATCCAGTTAGCAAGTTAGCATCATCCCTACCCCCCATCCGACAGACTGCACAGCACAAAATTCTGTGGCTCCTCGTGACTTTCATACTGAAGTTGAATAGTCCTGTTTTAGCGCAAAAACAATGTGTGTGAAAGGGGGTAGATAGCTTCTAGCAAACATGATACATTTTGTATACAGAAACAGAATCTTTATTTGATATTAGCCTAGATGAAGGTCAAATACAGCATGTAAAAATAACTGAATCTAATATCCACTAAGGCACTTATTCCTGCAGATTTTTATATTTTAATAAATGTGTTCTGATCAGATATAGAGAAAGCAATAAAAAAAACCCTGACCACTACCAAATGGACCAGATGGTCTTTCATCGTCATTGAGGAAAAGATTAACTGTACTTTGTTCTGGCATTTGCCTATTTTTTGTTCTCAGTAAGTACTGTGAGACACCTCACAACAGCACAGAAGCTTCAATGTCTGAAATGACTCTGAAAGTTCAGTTTGAACCCTCTCTCAGTGCAAACAAGATGCTGTAGAAAATGGAATTTAAACGAGACCGAGTTTCGTCTCGGTGTAAATATATCACACAATGTATAGTACTAGCTGAATGTCTCTCTTATGGCACACTGCAGAGGCTAAAATATTAATACATTACTCATGTCTTGAAGATCATTTGCATAATTCCAATTCTAACCAAAAGACATTACTGAAACTGTGTATAAATCTCCCAAATTACATTGCTGTTGTGACAACACAGTGTATAACAAATGAAGGTGATGTTAAATAATGCAGGTATGTAGCCGAGGAACAGAGTTGAACGAAACAGACTCGCTGTTGCATGTCGGCGCTATGGGAAACATACCTGTGACTTTTTCGTAGAAGGGTGTAATTAATGTCACGAAGCAATCAACTCTCTCCTGTGGATTTATTGGTCAGCAATAATGCCCTGACATCCAAAAGCAGTGAGTGAATAGCATTCTGGTACAGTCTAGGTGACATTTAAATTAGCCATAACATTAAAAGCCTAATATGATGGAAGCTCTGACCTGACCTCCACCAGACCTTTGAAGGTGTGCTACAGTATCTGACACCAAGTAGAAGTCCTGCAAGTTGCAAGGTTGGAACTTCATAGATCAGACCAGTTTATGCAGCACATCCCACCGATGCTTGATTGGATAGAGATCTGTGAGGCCAAGTCAACCCCTCTGAACTCTTCCCCAGGTAACTGACGCACATGCACCTGGCCCCCCATCAGATATAAAGAAAAAACTGATAAGTCCTGTTATATTGTTCACAAGTTTTCAGCAGAGAACATGCCTCAGCATGAGCATTCTGACCAGTGTGTAGCTACCCAGACCCATATGCAGCAAGCTGTGATGCACTGAGTGTTCTCACACCTTTCAACTACAGCCAGAAGCTTTTATATAAAAACTTTTCCAGCAAACTGCACTACAGTAGCTCTTCTGCAGGGTCAGACCAGGTGTACTAGCATTCACTTCCTACGTACATAAGTGAGCCATGAGTGCCCATGACTCATGGTTCTCCTTTCTTTAGATCACTTTTGGTAGGTACCCACTGATACATACTGGGAACACATCACAAGACCTGGCTCTGACCCAGTCATCCAGATCTCATTTCGGCCTTTCTCAAAGTCACTCAGATCCTTCGGTTTGCCAGTGTTTTCTGATTCCAACACATCCATTTCAAGAACTGACTTTTCACCTACAGCCTAACATATCCACTTCTTGACAGATTCCACTGTTACAAGATAATGTTATTCACTTCACCTGTCTGTAGTTTTATTTTTATAGTTGTTATTTTATAGTATAATTATATAAACATGTATGTGCTAAATCTGGCAGGAGTGAAATATTCGATTCACCTTTGACTAAAAACTCGTGTGAAAATGTCTACATATATACTTAATTAGTACGTTTAGATATACTGAATGATACCAATAAATATAACATTTCCCAATTCTGCCAGTCTTAAACACTGATGTTTAAAGACAATCTGAAGTAATGCTTCTGCTTTTAAAACATCAAAAAATGTGTAGCAGCATCTCAATGGTCTCAACAGTGTTTGGAGTTTTGATTTGCTGCACTGCTTCAAGATGTTTCATAGAACTCCAAACCATACACAGAATGTAAGACATTTTTTTATAATGTAATCTGTTTTTGCTTTTGGTTTCTAATTTGAGAATCTATCCTGAATCCCAGTCATGCCTTAATGCTCAAAGATGAAAGCCACCTGATCTCTGAACTGGTCCAACTTTAAGTGAGAAACCTAGTGTCTGTGAGGCATTTTCCTCTAAGTGGCTGAATAACAGACCCTTCCCTGAGCAGCTGGAGTGAAACAGAAGAAAGTGGCACCATGAAAAAAACATCATGCACCTCATTTTACTTTGTCTTACTCTATCAGTCTGTATTTCTAGCAATTCATCAGAGAGAATATTCTCTCTTCCTTAGAAGAAATGAAAAGAATGCTGAATTGGTACAGATCCTGATGTAAAGGAGGTAAAAATAGCAGTATTATGTAATACAGAAAAGCAGTAGCTAGGAGCCAAGAAAAGGTACAAGTGGGTTGGGGATTTGCTCATGGGAAGGCAGGCCGGGAGAAGCCGGAGTGCTAAGACATCAATGAAAGACTAGGTGGAAAATATATGAGGGAACAAGAGAGAAAGGGGCAAAAGCCACCAG
This sequence comes from Clupeocharax schoutedeni, assembly GCA_037974565.1. Classification (NCBI taxonomy): domain Eukaryota; kingdom Metazoa; phylum Chordata; class Actinopteri; order Characiformes; family Alestidae; genus Clupeocharax; species Clupeocharax schoutedeni. The sequence continues at coordinate 12,372,841 of JBBPDH010000017.1, read as the reverse complement.
CTTGCCTGTTCCTCACCCACATTGCTCAACTGCTTAGTTCCCTTAGCAGTCCACACACTGGAGGTAGTTCAGAGGCATTTCAGAAACAAGCAGCTGTGATTCATGTGCCAAAGAGCACGGAATGGGACGCAAGTTCTCTCTGCAAATGCAGTGCTACCTTGGCAGAAATATCACTATCACGGTCTCACACCAGCCAATTGGATTTCCATGTATATAATTACTCCAAAATTGGTTGCTAGGCTCAAACTGGGATGGTGACTAATTTTCATTTATCTTCTGAATATAAAACAAGCCATGCAATTACAGCTTCTCAATAAGGGTGTAATTCCATACAGATGTTTCGATGACAGCATACATACACATGTTTCGATTACAGCACATATAGTTCATTTTAGTCTTTTGTTTGTGTAATTTTGAACACAAACAAAAGACTAAACTGTAGCATTCATTCCATCTGAACACACAATCAGAATCATAGTCAGAGAACATTATTTATCCCGGAGGAAATTGTTCACATCATGACTGCACACTTACACAAGACAGAACAATACCTGAATAAAATACCTGAATATATTATAGAAATATACTCAGACTAGAAATATATTAAGAAAAGAAACATAGTACAACTTACCCATAATAAAAAGCATACCAAGAGGAAGTTTAAATTAAATCACGCTATACAATAAATAGAACAGACCGTTACGTCTAAGTAACTCTATCAAAAATATGAAATTGTGAAATTACAAAAATGCAGTTATCAAGAGAGAAGAAGTATTTGGAATCGAAATGTATGGCACATAGGCAAAAAGTATTGCACATCAAGATATATTGCACAGTATTATGATACATATACACAGTATTAAGTATATGGCACACACTGAAAATAAGTTATTGTTAGAGTATAGCTAGGGTTATATTGCACATATATTTTAACTTTGACGGAGGGAGCTGTTATAGTCTTATTGCCGCGGGAAGGCAGGATTTTCTGTGCCGTTCAGTGGAGCACTTCACTCTAGTAAGTCTGTGGCTGAAGGTGCTTTTCAGCTCAGTCACCACACTGTGGAGTGGGTGATCAGTGTTGTCTATAATGGCCTGAAGTCTGGACAGTGTTCTTCTTTCTGCCACAGTCTCTAAGGTGTCCAGTTCCCCACCTACCACAGAGCCTGCC
>JBBPDH010000017.1:12316659-12328488 GCA_037974565.1 Clupeocharax schoutedeni | reverse complement strand
ATATGTATATGTATATTTATCTGCCACTCCTTAAAGGCCAGGCCGTGAAAAAAGTTTCTGATATTAAACCGGTCCGTGACCAAATAAAGGTTGGTGAGCACTGCTATATACAGTCAGGTCCAAGAATAACTGGATGTTGATAAAGTTGTTATTTAACTGTCTACCACAGCATATTGGATTTCAAATGAAATAAATTATGAGCTCAAACTGCAGATTTTCTGCTATGACAAAAGCCCACCTCCCCTTTATTAACTGAAAAGTAATTGGATAAATTATTTCCAGTCTGTCTGGAACTCCTACATCGTCGCTGTCGGGCGGAAACCTTGTAACTCCACTTTTGGTCTTTGTTATTTTTTTCTTAAATTAATACTATTGGTCAGTCTCCACGTGTGTCTGTAAAATTTAGAAATTATTAACCAATGAAAAGTGTTGAAAATAGCTTGGGATGTTTGATGAAACAGTATTCATTTATTTTATAATATAAATCGTTTTTTCAGTTTCCTGAAAAATAGCTGTTTTGGACATACAAGGTTTCCGCCCGACAGCAACAATATATTCCCAGATGGTGGGTTCTTCTCTGGTGATGTGCTTCCCGAACTCCCAACTATTGCAGCTGTCTTCAGGTACCATTTGATGATGTGATGTGATGTAAGTGAAATGCACGTTTGGTTAGATTGCCGTTTGGTTTTCTGGCTTGATGATGCATCTCTCTCCTCCATCTCTGGGTCTCTACCCTTGCAATATGAGCCTATCTGTTACTACTATACCTGTGCTTATCTTCACACTTCATGGCTCAATAACTGATGCCATTAATGCTAGTGGCATACACTTTTTGATGGCCGCAGCAAAGAGCTGATATTTCTTTCATACACACAGGTAGAGACTCACTTCTCATAACATATCCACAGACAGGTGCAGTTAGGCTCTTGCTACATTGTTGAATTAAGTGCTGGAGGTGAACGAACTGTAGAATGAAGTCTGGATGACAACTAGATTGGACTAATAGTCAAAAATAATTGGCCTAACATACAAATATGAACGCTTAAAATCATTTCAACACTGCTCTCTGCCGCAAACTTGAGTTCAAGGGGAGGTAGCCTTTTATCATAGCAGAAAACATGCATTTTGAGCTCATGATTTATTTCAATGCTTATATGTTTCTTTTTCTGAACAGTCAGCACTATGATAAACAACAAGCAAGCACAGAAAAAGTAATGCATGTGAAGGAGGGAGGTTAAAAACATAAAACAAAGAATAAACACACCTGCTATAAGACTGTGTTTCCTTGCAATAGGTGACATATGGTGGCAGTAGACATTCCCTTCAAACTGGAAGAATTCAGCTGGCTAAACAAAACAAAAGGCACGCTACACCTAAATCATTTTATAAAAACATTAAAATGAAAAGAGATTTGGACACAAAAAGAGTGTTACAGAAGCGCATCCATGAATGTATTTACATTTGTTTGTTGGTTACAATGCAAATAACAAATACAGTGCAGAGCTGCGCATAAGAGATATTTGACACGCCTATAGGAGGCACTGTTTGAACATGAAGCCAGCATTGTAATGATAATTTGACTCAGTGGTGTCATTTGTTAAATAAAACAATATTATCCTATTCACACAGGAGAGTTACAGCACTTCACCAAAGAATACACACTACACTCAAATTACCTACAATTATATCAATTTAGATTAGCACTAGCATGCCACATTAGGATAGTAGACAGAAATGTAGAATAAAAGACAGACCTTAAGCATTTCTGTGTCCCAGACTTTCATGGTTTTGTCAAATGAGCTTGACACGAACATGCCAGTGTCATGAGGGTACCACTGTACTGTCTCCACACTAAACTTGTGCACATATCGACTTGACCTAAGTAGAGACATAAACAAGAAGAGGAAACAGTTTGAACAACTAAATGTGTATGCATACATAAGTCTGACATCAAAAACTGTGTTGTCTAGTGCTGTCTGGCACCAGGTGATCATTAGTCAGAAGCCATAAGTATAGCAGACCTGCCCACTGTGCAGATTGCTTTGCAAGTGTAATGTGGTTTCTTGCTGTTGTTCTCCAGGTCATAGATCACAATTACTCCATCTGAGCCTCCTGACAGCATGCTGCAAATAAGAAATAGGTTTAAACAACATGAAGTGGCAAGAAAAAAATCCAAACTAGCTGTAATCTAGCCACTTTAAGGCTAACAATATTGTGCAGTTTTACAACAAAAAGTGAAAGATCACTAGACTACAAAAAAGCAAGAAAACACATGACTTACTATCTCCCTTCAACGACTTCAATGTCAATAGTGTTGATTCCATTCCCATGAATCCGCTCCACATCTCTATCATGATTTAACTCCAAACTCAGCACCCTTTAAGGACATAATTGAGAACATTAGTCATTAGATACAATTAGACACATCATGACTAGCATTCTTACACCAATTATGCTACATAAATTAAAAAACTAGACATCCTTTGGACATTAAGGGATGGCAGCCATGCACATACCTGCTTCCTCTTACAGCTGGGTAGAGCAATATGCTGTTTATGCTGCAGTGGCTCAATAAAATGCATCACACACCCCTCACACATTTTCTTCTCCCTCCTCCTGTCTGGCAAATGGTTCCGTAGCATACGGGCCTCCACTGCCAGACTGGTAAAAAGTTTCTGCCCTCAAGCCATCAGACACACACACGTATACTGAACTACTAATGCTTCTAACACAATGCATATACACACTGAACTGTCATGCCTGAAAGAAACACCCCAGTAGTCACTATATATAACCTTTACTATATACTGCACGTTGCCTGTCCTGTCGTTATTTGCATATTCGTTGCTGTCTTCCTCTATAATTGCATTTTTGCACAATAATGACTCTGCTAAAGAACAGTATCTTTCATAATCATAACTGTATTTATTCATGCTTGTAGCTGTTGTGACCCTTATAGAACACAACACACAATGTGACCAATGCGAAATTGTGTCTCTGCATTTAACCCATTCACAATGTAAAGCATCGATCTGTCACCGGGGCACGGTACCTTGCTCAAAGGAACCTCGGTGGTGCCATCTTGGACTTGAACCCACAGCCTACTACTGATCGTAGGGGCAACTCTATAGCCACCAGCTGTCATTGTTCTTGTGTTTTTTTCCTTGCACTCTCTTTGTACTGTGTATTTTGTCGTGTCTGTACTTAGTGTTTATGTTTTTGTATTCGTGTTGCACCACGGTTCTGTAGGAACGTTGTTTTGTTTCACTGTGTTCTGTGTGTGTGGCTGAAAATACAATAAACCTACTTGAAATAACTTGAAATGCAATGCAACTCTTACCTCCTTGTTGACTCAGCTCGTCTCAATCGTACAGGCTCATCTAAACCAGTTTGCCGGGCTGAAAGAAAACTCAGCATGTTTGAAAACCTTAATGCACAGCCTCTGCATCTAACTTACAGAACAAATCCCGCTGAACGGTTCAGGGAACAAGTTAGCTGGTTGGCTAGCTTCCCTCTTTAAAACGCTAGCTAAAAAGTCCACGCCGTTTCCTAGGTCTGTGAAATCTTCGTTGTGTAACGTCACTGTTTAAATTATTTCTGAAATTCATAATATCTGAAGCATCACCGATATTAAAGCTCCTTCAGTTGTCAAATTGTTCATTGTTTACTAGAGACCACTGCATGAACAGAAGCGTCATGTTGTTACGTAGATCAACACGTGTGTAACATGAATTATGATTGGTTAGTGCCACTGAAACCGCCAATCATATTACCCCTTCTTTTTTAGTGACAGAGATACCCCATGGAGAGCAGCGCCACTATTCTTGTGTAGTACTAGCAGGTCGAAATATTGTCGTAAAGGCTCTAAAATTTGTTAGGATGAGCCGTTTTGTCTCTCTGCTGAGGAGGACATTTGGGGTAGTAAGAGAACATATAGGAACAGACCATTTTGGGAATAAATACTACTACATACCCGAACAGAAGACATGGACAGGTAAGTCACATTGCAGGGATTTTCTAGAAACTTTGACCAAGGTTAGCTTCTCCAAGCCTGTTAGCTTCTGCACAAGTGAGATGTCAGTGTTTTAGACTTTAAAAACGTCTTACTAATCCATCCGTCGTCCCTGTTATTACAGTTTCATGCAATTATTTTTCAACGTAACAGTAAATGTACTCTTTAACAACTCCAGTCAGGCATTGGCATGTAGCATCATTTAACCCCTATTTCTGTTTTAATGAGAGCAAATCAGTGTCCACACAGAAACAGAAATAGGATTAAATTGATGCTGCATGGTTTTAATTCAACGAGGTAGAAGGTATGCAATGGTTTAAATGCAAGGACACTGATTTGTGCTCATTATTTGAAAATGTTTAGTCTCTACTTCATATTACAATTAATGCATGTGTTGGGTTACAGAAATCGCTGTTTCCCGTCTACTCCATCACTTAACATTTATGTTCTTTTCCCCCTGATAAATGTAAGGACGGGTTGTTCGACCTAGACGGTTGGTGGAGGCCTCCAAACCAAATGAATTTGAGTACCTAGAAGGAAACATCCCCTCTGAGTGGGAAGGTAATGCACTTGGCCTGTTCATGTGTTGTGGTAAGGAGAATGAATATAATTTCCTAGGCTGAATTAAACTAATGGTTGCACATTTTTTCTTGCAGCTTGGATTAGAGGTAAACGGAAGGATCCACCCACTGTGGAGGTATGCACTTTTAACTTCATTTTATTAAATCATTGAGATGTTTAAAGCCACTAGTCAAAGCAAAGGGCAACGTTTTATTCAGCATAGTAACCAGAACATTACATTGGTGTACCACATTAAGTAGACTGATAACTCTGGCAGTGACGTCACATTTGATTCATCTTCTTTCTTCTGTGAAGGAGTTACTAAAGAATGAGCAATACAGAGAACAAATCAAAATCAAAGCCCTGGAGGCTGAAGAGAAGGATTTGGCACTGCAAGCCAAAGAGTATGAGGAAGGATTAGTTGCCAGACCTTTACAGACCCAGATCAAAGGTCATGCTGCTGCCACACAGTACGGACAACCTGAAATCAGCGAGGATCCAGTTAGCACTGCCAATACGTTCCAACCTGGATCTTGGGCACCCCCCAAAAAATAGAATCTTCTCAAACTTTACAAACAGAAGTTTAGGACTCTCTGTTGACACTTCTGGACATATGGTGAGTGTGTTACTCTTTGCTGTGACTTGGCACTTCATTAAATGAAGCAAATTTTGCATTGTCGACTTTTATAAAGTTCCTAAATAAGTCTAATACTTTGTCTTATTCAAGTATGACCAAGTATTTATAAAACTTCAGTAAGCAAAAATGTATTCAGATGTGAGGTTTTATGCTTTGAGTGATACACAGGTGTAAAAACATTCACTCTTCTAATTTATGACAATGTTATAGCACCTTATTAAACATAAGTGAATGAATAAATTGTCATTTGCAGCTGTGACCTGTGTTTTGTAAATGTCTATTTACTCATTGATGTTAAATAGATCTCAAACATATGAACAATATTAAGTTAAGATTTTTTAATAATACAAAAAAAACAGTGGATTGGATGTGGAAAAACATCAGAAAAAGCAACTGGAATGCTGAGTGCTTCAATCATAACATGATATTGCAGTGAATGTTTCAAAGTTTGGATAACTTTCCAGGAAAACACTGCAGTCTTTCCATTGAGTACTCAATAAGTAGCCTAGACAACATGCACTCTCCAAACACTTAATAAGGCCGCTGGTAAGCCCTGTTTTACCCTGGCCTCTGTGGGAGTTGGCCTGGGCTGTGAAACAGCTGAGAGTGGGGTCTTGTTAGACATGGGAAAACATGTACTGATCCCTCTGCATCCCATGTAATTTCAGTTCAATCCTTCTTGGCTCTTTTGGCTTTTGCTATGTTCTCCTGTCGCTTCTGCTTCTTTTTCTGTTCACGGTCTCTGGCTTCAATCATCTTCGCAAGTTTCCATGAAAGCAGGGCACTGGCGATGAAGAGAGGGGTCAAGGCCAGGATGACCGTAGTGAGGAAGCCATAAGGGTCTTTGGCTGCCCACTCTACCACATACTCTGCCCAGGCTTTAAGATCAATCATTTTCTGATGTATGCTGGGAAAAAGACAGTGTATTAAATGTACAGAAGTAAATAAACAGAACGTTTGTACTGTAAATCACTAGAACCAAACACAGCATCACCCAGAAACATCTATTTGCCATTTACCATTGATATTTACCTAATATAAACAAATTTTATTTTGTTACGTGTATTACGGGTACGTGTATGCCGTTTGTAAGATATGACAGCTAGTAGAGTAAGTAACTTACTAGCTGAAACTCTAGTCAGTTCTACTGGATTAGAGGGAGGTAACTGAGCTATCCCGCTACACATTATTGCTGTGCAATACAGCCCATATTCGTACTCCTGACTCATTTTTAACCGAAAACAAGATTAATAAATATAACTAACCACTGTTACCCAGATCAGGTGATGTTAAAGCCGCCTCCTCGTTTCCTCACTACCTTCTCATCTAGCTAGCTAACATTAGCTTGCTGGCTAACTCACTTCAGTCCTGATAATATTGTCAGATTATAACGTTTCCAAGTCCTGAATATTCGTACGGTAGTTCTAAACCAAAATACGGTGTTGAAAGAAGAGGTACTAACCTTATAAACACGTCGTGAAATATGTTTTAGTATGTCCCTTGTGCTTAACGTCAGTCAGCTACAATTACAATGAAGGCGGAAGTGAAGTGTCAGCCGGACATGCTGTGTTGTGTGGGAGTTGTAGTTTTTCGAGCACTGTCCCTCCAAGAACATAAAGTGGAGCTATTGATTATCTTTGTCCTCTTCTTGGCGTTACTACTTTTGTTGGCCTTATAAATACTAATAAATTATGAATAAAATATTATTATGGAAAATTAAGAAATTGTTTGACTATCATATTTGCACTCTCAATGTTTGTCAGTATCACTACTTGCACTATATGGAGAAAAATACTGGGACACACACAGGCTGCAAGCTAGGCCCTGTACTCCCAGTAAAGGGATCTTAATGCTTGGGCATTCCAAGACATTTTCCATAACGCCATGCTTCCAACTTTGTGGACACAGTTTGGGGAAGAACCTTTTCTATTCCAGCATGACTGCACAAATCATGGTCCATAAAGAAATGGTTTTATGAGTCCGGTTTGGAAGAACTTGACACAGAGCCTGACTTCAACAACACCCAACACCTAACTGGAATGGAAATTGAGAGCAAGGCCTTCTTGTCCAACATCAAATTTCAACAGAAACGATCCAAAATCTTGTGGAAAGCCTATAGAAGAGCAGAATCTGTCGTGGCTGCAAGGGGGAACCAACTGCACATTAAAGTATGTATATGAAAGTCTATGTACAGTATATTTTGTTGTCCCGATACTTTTGTCCATGTATGTCTCTATTATAATGGTAATAACTTCTATAGTATTTATGTATATCCCAAGGACGTCACTAGGACGTCCCCCGGGTTGTAGGAAGGAATTGGCGTGTATAGAGGGCTGAAAACTTTTCACCAAACCTTTTATTTCAGTTGAGGAAACAGGTAAAGTAAAGCAATGTACAGTTATTGTCACCCAATATTGTTCTGTTGAACTGAGTACAAACGGCGCTACCAGAGAAATATTACTAAACGGGCTCTGGTTACTACTGGCTAACAAGCAGCGCCATGTAGCTTCGCCTGGGTCCTTATGCCCACCTGCTACCAACAGCTCAGCAGATCATTTTAATTCAATAATAAGCTAGACTTATTATTTTTAATTTCAGTTCATAGCTTGTTTCTATTTGTAAAGTGCATATCAGCGCTCAGTGATATCTTGTATGAAATGTTTGGATATATCATTTTAAAATAGTCTAATAATTACCATAATATTAGGGTGGCTTGGGATCATGGTATATCCACTTCTCTTACTGACCAAAACATTTTCTGCACACAGCATGTTGTATTTAGCATTTTATATTTGTATTTAGAGTATTTCTGAAGAGCTTAGACTTTTATTTGATTTATAATACTATTTTTTATTTTTGTCGACTTTGTGTCTCTGTGTGTCCGTAGCATTCTTCGGGATCTATAAGGTTTTGTGATTCCGAGTCTGATTGCCTGTGGTCGTGCCAATACTGTCCACTGGAGGGCAGTAGAGTCGAGTACTTTTTACTGACGTCTCTCCAACATTCAGAAGTCAGACACCTGTCAAGTTCCTACATCGGTATAACTAACACACACACACACACTCAGAGTTGATGTCCTGGTGGTTAGGGAGTTGTCCCAGTGATCGGAGGGTCCAACACTCTGCTCCCTGGGTGCTGTGCCGGTGGCTGCCCACTGCTTCACTTGGTGAATTGGTTAAATACAGAGAACAGTTCTGTGCTGTTCACACCTTGTGCCGTGCTGTGGTATGGTGTGTTTATGGATGACAAATGGACATGTTACCCTTATACATTAAATATATATGCAAACACACACACAGTTTAACACAAGAGTCTGTTAATGAACTGATTTCTTGCATCAGGTGTGTTGGGGGCAGGGATAACACTACAATAGCTGAACTACACTGATGAATTAGCAACCACACTGTTCTAACAGTATTTTAACCCATATGTTAATTATATGCATTTTTACCAATGTCTGTTAATTTAGAGTGTGTTACAGTCCGCATTAGGGGAATAGGAAAAATGGGGAGTTACTTGGTTAGTGATGTGAGGGGAAACTAAATGTATAGGGGCAACCCAACTATTTACTTAAACAAGTTTCCTGAACAAACAATAAAAACACCCACACCCAACCAAAGAAATATATATTGTATTATATATAATATATTGTATACAGTGGATATATTGTAACCCACACCCAACTATAGAATTGTTTTTTACGACAAGTGTGTACAGACGCACCCAAACTACCTGTCCACACATTGTATCAAACTGAGGGAGAGAGCAAGAAAGAGATACCAAAGAACAGAAATCTCAACAAGAGAAGTCTACATCCTATCATAACGTAGTTGCCCAAGTTATTTGCACAAAATCACTCACATAGAAAGATCTCACCAACTTTATTCATTATTTTTATCTCGTTTATGGGCTCTGTCACTTTTATGCAAATAAGCTGTTGCTGGCCGCGCCCCACCCATCCCATGCTAATGCTGCGGACTTAACACAGTTCTGAGAACAGAGGGGCTATCCAGCCCTATATGTTCAACCCTGACTCAGACCCAGAGCAAGATGAACCCAATGTGTGACATGCCTTGTAGCCATATCGCTCGGTGTGTTTTGCGTGCTCGTAAAACCAGCAGACAAAAATTGCAGATCTTAACTAATCTAGTGGGCGGGGGCTCGACAGATGAGGGGTTGTTCTATGCAAATGTTTTTAGTGCGACGTCACAATAAGGGAGCCGTACAAACGGCTCAATTTGAAAGAGACTGAAACTGTCAAGAATAAAGGTGATGAGATTTCTTTATGTGAGAGTGATTTTGTGCAAAGGAGTTCATGAACATGTTTTGTAAAGCCCATAGACCCATCATAACTTGTTTTTTGGTTTGTTTTTTTAAGTGAGTTTTGCATAATATGTCCTCTTAAATTACAAATGCTCATGCCAGAAAAGTTTTCTGATGAAATACTGAATACTGAAACATTTCATACTGAAATTATTCTAAAAGTCACTTGAGGTAGCAGGAATTTTTCACACTGATTGAAAAAACGGCTTTTTATCAAAGTACATTTTTTGCATGTTTATCTAAATCACCGAATCTATAAAACACATTTCTCCAAGAAAAACTGCAAACAACATAGATCTAATGAGACATTACATCAAATAAGATTATTTCTCCCTGTCTTTCTGGTTCTCGCTCATTCACTTTATTTGCTTTATACTCACTAGGGTCGCAAGTACGTGGATCCCATCCCAGGGCCAATTGGCATCTTTCTGTTTCTTAAACAGTAGACAAGAAGCACATCCTCCTGCAGCAGTTTCATATCACTGTATAATGAAAAATGGAGGGTTTGTGTTCTGAAACTTTGAAACACATTGAAACTCCATTAGCAGCACCATTTGTTGCAAAATGGTGCAAATTATCTGGAGTGGCTGGAATTTGTATTCTGAATAACAGTATATCCTCTGATTAACAGTACAAGAGACTTATAAGAAACAACATTCATCAACAATATTCTTTGTTCTTCTGTAGGAGTTTGACCTAAACAAGGCTGGTTTTGTGTCACCATAAGGGTAACCATGAACTGGCAGAAAAACTGCAATAAATCACAGAGATAGTGACATCTCTGATAACAATATTAATTATAAATGTTCGGAATTTTTTACCTTTGACAAAAATGTAAAACAGAATATCAGTATTTTAGTGTTGCTCCCTGGACAATCATAAGAGTTTTTAGCTACAAGAAGGCCTCAGCTCTTCATAAGAGATGTTTGGTGTGAAAAATATAGCTACAAAACTAATATCACAAAATAATGATACAGTTTAAGGCTATTCTGTGTTTTGTTTAGTTTAACAAACCATTCTTTTAAATACACTTACTAACTTTGCTTACATTAATTTACTTTAGTTTAGCTTAGTTGAGCTTTGCTTTGCTTTGCTTAACTTTTTCTTTGCTTTAGTATAATTTATTTTAATTTTGCTTAGTTTGGCTTTGCATTTAATTGCTTTAGTTTAGCTTTGCATTGCTTTACTTTGCTTTACTTTAGTTTTACTTTGCTTTACTAAGTTTAGATTTGCTTTTCTTTGGCTAATTTTATTTTATTTTATTTTAGTATAGCTTTGCTTTGCTGTGCTGTGCTTAGGCATGTCATAAATTTAGTAGATGTATATTTAACATATTTTCCGTTTCCTATCTTTTTCTAAAGAACAAAGAATAACATGCATGTTACGTTCAGCTGTAGTTACTGAAGCCTTGCAGACGGCAGGATGAACTTCGCTGTACACCGAATCATTTTGTACCTCCTGGACTTGTGAAGATAAAGCAAAGGATCAGCCAGTAGAATTAGAACAGGTTGATACATGCCATAAACCTTATCATCAACATAGCTTTTATACAAGATCAGATCAGTTTTATTCCTGTGCAAATGTCCAAATGATCCAGCTCATTCATTCCATTGCAGAGTGGCAGCTCAATGACGTCCCAATACTAATCATTAATTAATGATTAATTAATTCACATGTGATGTTCATTCACAAGATTGACATTCAGAAGATAGTAGTGCCAATTAAAGTGTAGTAATATATTCAGTCTGCTGAAAGCTTTATGCTTGTCAACAGACAGACATGGCATGTATTTTAAAGCTAGAGGTGAAGTGCAGTTTAATTTGTCCAGGAAGGTCTTTTGAAATTCAGTGTACAGTCATTATCGAAAAGACTCCCCCTTTCACATTATTAACTTCTTGTTGCTTTGCAGCCTGACATTAAAACCCAGAACAACATTCCTTCCAGCTGTAGCTGAAGGACACAATGGTAGAAAGTGTGTGTGTGTGTGTGTGTGTGTGTGTGTGTATACAGTGCTGCTTGAAAGTTTGTGAACCCACCAGACATGGTCACTGTTTTTGTAAAAAACATTAAAAGAACTTTATTACACAATCATCCAAATCCCAATGTGTAAAGCACACCTTCCGAATAATGGACACACACACAAAAAGAGATATATTTTCGTTATTTAATTCAACAAAGGCGGTTCATTTCACATGTCCAAAAGTATGTGAACCCTCGTATTAGTAGCCTGTGGCTTCTCCTTTTGCAGCCATTACTTCAACTAAACGTCTCCTGTAACCACTAACCAGTATCTCAC
>JBBPDH010000017.1:12253177-12269120 GCA_037974565.1 Clupeocharax schoutedeni | reverse complement strand
GTGTTCAAGTAAGAATTTCATTGTGCTCTGTACACTGTACTTTGTACAAATGACAATAAACTTCAACTCAACTCAACATCAACTCAACCTTTCTGTCGGGCCAGCATGTACAATAACCTTTACAGTGAGGCAATTAAATATGTAGTGAGAGAGTTTAGTTTTTCTGTGGAAACAATACTGTTGTTCCACAGAAATACAGTACAACAGTGCACTGTACAAAAACACATGTTTTCTTAAGACAAAAATTGATAAGTCCATGGAATATGGAGAACTTCTCATTATTTTAATTAAAAATGATGGACATACAAGCTGCTGACTGTTCAGTGACAAAAAGGCATGGAAGGTTGCTATGTCTTAGCGATTTTGGTGATTTTTATTTTTTTACCATCTAGGTCACTGCATTGGAGACATGTACATTGACAGCAGTAATATTTTTAGATGTACCAAAATGAATTGTGGAAATCCTCACACTATACACTGTATTTATGTATTGTGTTACTTGCCTAATTGTCTAATTATTTTGTCATCTTTTACAGTTTTGTGCAAAATAATAGCAGTCAGACATCACGAGCCTGAACAAATACTGTTTTTGGTGGAAATTATATTTCTACATGGCAAATCTTCCTAGTAGGTGTAGTAGAGTAATAGAAAACCAATGTCATGCACGCTGCTGATTCTTTGTAACTGCATCATTAATTGAAAGGGGCATGTTCAAAATAATAGCAGTGTGGAGTTCAATTAGTGCAGTTGTTCATTATTTGAAAATACTGGTGCCAATTATTGCCCTTATTTAAGCAAGGAAAGCAGCATATATTGTACTTAGTGGTAATAGTGCATTTCTCTCTAAAAAAGTGAGGAAAATCGGTTGTTCCAGACATTGTTCAGAAGAACAGTGTCCCTTGACAAAAAAGTTGATTGGAGTGCCGAAAATGACAGGCTGCTCAGTTAAAGTGATCGGAAATGCTTAAATAAAAATATGAAAGACATGGAATAAAATGAAAAAATACCATTTGAATGGATTGGAGATAAGCTTAAATGGCAAAGACTGCACAAATGAACAGCTACAGGAACCTCAAAAAAGGTCTAAAGTTACCTGTGAGTACTGTTACAGTTAGAAGACGCCTATGTGAAGCCAAACTATCTGCATGTAGCCCCACAAAGTCCCACTGTTGAAAAAAAGACATGTGCTGAAGAGGTTACGTTTTGCCAAAGAACACATTGACTGGCCTAAAGAGAAAAGGTGCTACTTTTTGTGGACTGATGAAAGCAAGATAGTTCTTTTTGGGTCTAGTGGCCACAGACAGTTTGTCAAATGACACCCAAACACTGAATTCAAGTCACAGTACACTGTAAAGCATGGTGGCACAATCTTGATATGGGCATGTTTTTCATTCTATGTTGTCGAGCCTATTTATTTTATACCAGGGATCATGGGTCAATACCTCAAAATTCTTGAAGAGGTAATGTTCCCTCATGCCGAAGAGGAAAATCCCTTGAAATGGGTCTAAAATCACCAGTAAACCAGCCACATTTTGGTTCCAGACAAACAAGTTTGACATTATGGAGTGTCCAGCACAATCCCTGGACCTTAATCAAATAGGAAACTGGTGGGGTGACATAAAAAAAACAGTTTCTGAGGTAAAATTAAGAAATGCAGAAGAATGGAGTGTAGAGTGTAGTCCAATCATCCTGGTCTGGAATACACATTCACAGGGGCCAGAAATGAATTTGACTCCACAAAAAACAGATGTACAGCAATTCTCAGAAACAGTGGTTATACAACTATAAATATTAGTTCAGTGATTCAAAAGAAAGCAAAATCTTAAAACATTTTTCAGTTTATACGGGGAATGTTTGAGTTTGTAAAGAAGAATGTGGACAGCTATATTTTGTCTTCACTTTTTACTTTTCCTCACTTTCTGTAAAGGAATAAGACATATATTTGGTTTGGAATAGAATGTGTATGGTTCTCAATGCAATTGTGTGTATGGAAATAAAATCTATTATACGGATTATGAGCTTTATTCATTTTTTAAACACACTGCTATTATTTTGCACATAACTGTATTTGTAATCTTGAAAACTGGTCCCAGAAATGTCAGAAATGACTGACTTGTAGCAACTAGTCCTAAGAACTGCCAGACGTCTAACCGGGCCTTCCAGAATCAATGAAAGATACTCTAAAAGAGACCTTAGAGTCCCTTGTAGTGGAGACGAATGATGATTTTCAATTTATTGAGGAGGCTGATTTGCTGTTAATGTTGAGTTCAATTTAGGTCCAAAAGGCCCCTGCTGCTCACTGCGTTATGCAACCAGTGCCCAAAATAGCCTGTATAAAAGATCAACCAGCAAAAAAAAAACATGGTATCCTTGCTAACCAAACTCTCCAGATCAGAAAACACCATCCAGGGTATTTATGCTTTAATTTAAAACACCTCCTGGAAGAGAGGTCGTTTTGGTTCAAAGAAATTTAAATGAAATCCACTTCAGCGAACTCATGGGAACTGAGCTTAAAGAAACTTTACGAGAAAGTTGGATCTGAAGATAACTGGCTCTTAAACTACACGAGTGCTGTCTGTGTGAACAAGAACAAAACGTTCCCACAGGCTGTAGCACAGTTGGAGAAGTGAGTGGTCTCTCTGAACACATCAAAGAGATGGTTCAGCTTCTGCTGTCTTGTTTTGATGTGAAGGAAGACAGTGTTCCATTATACGGACGGCGCACGTCTCACAGGGGAAGTACAGACTGACCTTCTCTTGATGTCATTCTGTCTTTCTTTATTCTGTATATCTATTATTTCTTTTTTTTCCGTGTTCTGTTTGGACACAAAATATTGTTGTCATTGTTACTGTAAGAACATAAGGGTTGCCAAAGCGACCTTGAAAGATCTTACATTTCTCTCCCCCAAACCTGCACATGCACTGGTTTCTGTATTGATGATAAGCAGTGTTATAGACCATGAAAATGTAAAAATGTGCTCAAATTATATTGGGAAATCTTTCATTGTACACTACAGTATTTGTTTCTGCCCTGTGCATGATGTTTGGGAGCTTTCATCGCTTCTTCGTCTATTACCCATCATCCCTGGAGCTTCTGCCAAGGTTTGTCTTTTTGGGTTTATCCAAGATATTCACTTCTGTACCTAACCTAAAGTTGCTACTGCAGACAGTCATTCGATTATCGTCTATTTCAAATGCTGTTTTTCTTCAACAACCCACATGAGAGCACTAAAATGGCAAAAAACAAACGCTCCCCATCTTCACATGTACCCGAGAGTGATTATCTTGATTCAGGAGTGATGTGATGTATGAATATGAACTTTTAGTAAGATTTTGAAAGTTTTTTCAGGTCATTATCTGCTCAGTTTTTCAAAATTAAGAAGCAAGTAAAATTTTCTATCAAAACAAAGGTTGAATGGAATTGTTGAATTGTTTTTTATCCCTGTTCCTTAATTTGTAGAGCCTGTTTGAAGAAATTGGAACATTCTTGTTCTAATAAGAACATGCAGCAATCCTTAAAGGGTGTTAATTCAACTCATATTTATTCATAAAATTACTTGTTAATTCTTTTAAGAGGAAAAAAGTATTTTGTCCTGTTTTTCTCACTTCCTTTTCTGATTACTAGTCTGTCACAGCCTGTTTGTAAATGTTTGAAAATACATATGAATAAGTATAGTGAGGAATGATTTTTTGTTAACACCTTTAAAGAGCAAGGAAGAGCAAATTATTTTTCTTTCAGTTTCTATTATGGTATATCTAGCTTTGCTTTCCAATTTTTAAATGCTTAATCTGTTCTCACAGGGTTACATTTTCAAAATTTCTGGTAAACAAAAAATGCATATTAAGGCAGTGCAGTTCAAATTCAATAATTAAAGAAAGGGGTGTTCAGTAATGTATTGGAAGTTGTCATTTTAGTAATAATCCTGAAGGATTATTAAAAACAATTCAAAAGAGTTTTGGATCTTATATTTGTGTTAGCTTGGTCATAGAGCCTTAACATTGTAATTTGTAAATTTTACAGGAACAAGACACATTACAGAAATCTTTTGTGTAAAAAGTGAATATGCTCTAGATACAGTGTACAATATTTGATACTTAAAGGTCAATCCTACAGAACAAAAATATAGTTTAACAGCAGTGTGATCACGCTAATTCAACATTAACTACACACTACGCTATTTTAATTGTTAATATTAGTAAATATTACTCACTTATTGCTTTCCACTTCAACTTGTAAATCTGTTGTTGGTAGATATGAAATGCAAGGATAAGAAAACAGAGTCTGCTTACTGTTTTTCTTCACACCCACCCAGTGTTGACACCCACAGCAGCCTTCTGGTAATAAGTAATGTGACCCTTAAAGTGCAGCTACGACATAAAACAGTGAACAACTAACCCTGTCTAGATGATTTCTGAATGTGTTTGAATGCGGTCTGATGTAAACAGCTGTGGAGGAGGAGAGCAAAAATGCTTTACAGCACTTGGCAGCTTTTCAAATAATATACAAACTCTCTCAAGAAACCCCAGAATGACCTTCTGAAATTTTCTAATCTCTGCTGCTTTGAAATGTTTGGAACTGCTAAATAATTGTACAGCCTTCAATTAGGTTGCTTTGTAATACTGGCATTTATCCAAGTGTGCTTCATGCATTTTAAGGGTAAGGTCATATTCAGTACGGTTTTCATTTTTATTTACTGAGATATATATAAATTAAAACAGTCTGGTTGAGCTTTTTTTGGGTAATATTGAAACATAAAATCTTTTATATGAGTTTTTATAATACGCATTCTGTACTTCAAAATGAGACTAAGCCAATGACTTAACTCTTCCCTACATGGTTGTGCCCACTGACCAAACCTAGAAGTCTTAGGCAATTGGTACATTAAAGAAGAACAAGAATTTATGTCAGTTTTGACTGTATTTCAAACATTTACTTGTCTGTTTATGCATTTACTGCAGCAGTGTGAACCTGTGAACCTTTCACTGGTTTCCTGTGGCCTCTTGTATCTGACCCTAACGCATGCCTACAAAGCCAAAAATATCTCTGCTCTGCCTTAAATACCACAAGTATTCACTACAGGTTACAGATCACTCTCTTAGAGTATCATGCACAGCCCACTTTCCCCGCCTCCTTTCAAACATCCAACACCAGCAACACTTCTATTTTGGCCACTAAGTGGTGGAACAAACTTCCCCCAACCGTCAGAACAGCTGAAACCCACCTCTTCACTGAGCACGTATAACATAAAGGAACTTAACATCTAAAAATAAAAATCAAAACAATCAAAAACAATCAAAAGCTGTCCTTTGTGTGTGATCTCTGCTGGAGTACATATTAACTTCATCTCTGGTAGAATCTTAGTGCAGTAGTGGCTCTCAATTTCAGTATGTTTGTTAGTGTGAGGAACATGTTTTCTAGTTTACTCCAAAACACTCCTGAACATCACTCTGGATAAGAGCATCTGCCAAATGCCCTATATGTAAATATGCTGCTCAAAAAAAATAAAGGAAACACTTAAACAACACAATGTAACTTCAAGTCAATCACACGTCTGTGAAAAACTGTTTAAGTGTTCCCTTTATTTTTTTGAGCAGTATATATTCATTGTCATTTTTCAAGCAGTCTTAAGAAACATAAACAACCCACATTTTCTCACACATTATTCATGTAAGAAGATGGTAGAGCTGAACTGCTGTACCTCATTCTGTGTTTTGTGAAAAACAGATTTAGGACTCAAAAACTACCTCTTGTAACATACATAAAAATCTTCCTTACAGCAACACACCCTCCTACAGAATACTGAGAGGGAGCCTATCCATGCACTCAGAGTGAAAGGCAGAGGAAAAACACTGGACAGGAAACCAGTCCATCACAGGGTAGACACACCCACACAATGGCAATTAAGCATCTCCAGTTAGTCTGACATGCATGTGGGAAGAAACAGAAGATCCCACAGACATGGGAAGAACATTCAAACTCACAGAACAGACCCTGACCAGACAGACAGGAACCCAAGCTATCTGCTGCACCACCATGTCACCTGCTTCTTAGATGCCTGATTGAATAATACAACTCTGAATACACAGGTCATTCAAATGAATCACACAAAAGTCATTTGAGTAATTTGATCATTTTTTTATGTATTATGCTTACAGTCATTTAATGTAAAATGTTTATATAACTAGCTAAAAGTTAAAGAGCTGTCACAGTGAAATCATCCAGAATTTAGTTCAGTGTGAAATAAAAAGTTATTCCTAAAACGCATATGCTGAAAACCATGTGTGAAACGGTTCTTTTAAGGTTTAACAGCTTGCTCTCCTGCACAGAAACACGCACATTTGATGCTTTATGATTTTTGTTAAACGCCAGAAATAATCCCAACCAGACCCACAATTAAAAATTCACACATGGTTCATATTTTACCTTCCAATGCAAAGCACAAAAATCATGGCTTGGACTTAAAACATCCCATTAGAACCTTTAAAGAACCTTTATAAAGAACCTTTATTTTACTTATTTACTAATTTATTTCTCAAATGAAGGGCCAACAAAACAAGCCTGCCCAAATGAAGGTACTACATGACAATAAAAAAAAAAAGTGTGATGTCGTTGGATTTCAAACCATTAACAAAAAATATTTTCTTCCAAGGTGGTACATTATAAAAGCAGAAAGAAACCACCAAACTGAAAACAGGGAGTTAGGTTGGCTTAGAAATCCAGGTGAACATCCTTTGCAGTTACATTATTAAAAAGTCACCAAAATTATTTTATTTCTTACTTTTTATAAAACCATTAACAATAAATGCATGTGTTCACTGTTATTAATCAGACATCACCTTAAAACTACTCACAGTAATAACATACAGCTCATCTGCTCAAATATGGTTTCTTAACTCTTTTCATGCAACGTGTTGCTGTCCTTTATGTGCACGCTCCTCCACATAAAGCTGCATCTGTTGAAAGCAAGATGTTTGCATCATACGATAAGGTTTGTGAATCATACAGAAGTCTACATGAATTTTTAAAGCTGCTTAAATTACTTGTAAATATTGTATGCAGAATTTTTAAATATGCATGCCATGCAACCTAGGGTATTATATTGCTGTGTACAGAGAAGAATACTGGCTTTTAATAAATGTATGTTTTCTAAATAGCCATGACTAAATTCAATACGTGTAAGTGATAGTAACACTAGATAGGCTGAGTAAAGAAATACAGATACGAAATGCTTCTATCAGACTGATATTAGTGTTACCTTTACAATGTCTGAGGTCATAGTTTTTAAAGGAATGAGTCTGGGCTCCTGCATGAGAACTTCCTGTTCATCTGCCACAATCCAGGGAAAGTCCTGCACACAGATTAATACATCTAATGCCACATTTCAGATTATTCAAGCAGACTTGTTTACACATATTAATGTAGAGAATATGGATGCTGCCGTAAACAAACATATAAACACATCGACACAGACACATAGACATTCCGAGACTGTACGTTTAAGTCTGGTGACAAGAGCTAAAATGCCAGTTTAAATGAATACTGTTGCAAATATGTGCCATTATTGTATCATTTTACTGTGTATCATTTAAATTAATAAAAAAAATAAAAGAATTGGATATTCACCCTTACCTTTATCACCTGAACTTTCTCCATGTTTCTTGTTGCAGATTCTCTGGTGTAAACTAATACAGTGAATGTGCACCCTGCAAGGTAGAGGCAGCAAAAAAAAAAATAAAAATACACAAATTCAGTAAAAATCTATCATTCAAAACATGGTCTATGTTAATGACAAGTTACATAAACACACAGTGAAAAACTACTCAATGTTTGAACTATACATTTAAGTAACAGGAAGGATTTAATATACAAATAAACACTTTCAAGTAACAGTCATAATCATGTATATAGCTACATAAAGGGATCATTTTTGGTCTCTTTTATAGTGATGCCTTTACAAGTAATTATAGGCTTCCCTTTTACCTGGAGGGTTGTTGTCCAGAACAGCATCACACACACTGATCTTCAGAATCACAGCTCGCAGCAGCTGCTCCACATGACAAAGCAGAGTTTCAGAGCTGCATGGGTAATGTCCCCCCAAAAAAGATAAGAGATAAGGTAACAGACAACAAATTTCATAACTAGAGAAATTATTTCGGTGGGTAAGCAGTTGTGATTAGTTGGTTTCAAACTGTTTATTAGTTTTGTCTCTTACCTTATGGAAAGAAGTGGTGGCTGTGAAATCTCAAACACAAATCTCTCCACTGGGTGGTGCTCTTTATCCATGATAACCACCACAACTTTCTCTGCCTCATTCTACACAGAGAAGTTCAAAAATGATCCATGATTACACCACTGTATAAAGCTGCAATATATCACAAAATGTATGTGCATAAGAAGTGAGTACAAATCACATACTCAAACTTAACGAGCCTCTACTACATGATAAATACAATGCCATATTTCACATAATTCTACAATATGGATCAAACTACACTGGTAAGCTGAATGTCAAAATACACAAAGTAGCCGATTGATGATGATTGAGCCATTTTTTTTACATTGTCTGGGTTTCTTCTGTTAGCCCCACCTTCTCAATAAGTGGTTTAACACAGTGGAGTGTGTCCTGAATATACTGGTTCAGCTCAGGGTGGCATGACATCTGAAAATAAAATAAATGTTCTCATTTTAATCATTTCAAAAGCATTTTCTTAAATGAAAAGCAACTAAAACTAAAATAATAATTTCTTTTAGTTTAGTGCACATAGGGCAGGTCACACCTACCTGGACAGGTACATTGTATTTCTTCCTCTTTTGAAATATCCCAGATGGATAGACTTCTCTGACATAGAGGATCAGATGTATGGCTACTTCCAGAAACTCACACAGAATATCAGCCACTACTGCAAAAGAACAGTACAATATAGCATACTGTCATCTATTAATTATATTTTCTCCTCCTGAAATACTCTCTCAAAATGACTGACAATACTCCTATAATAAAGCACATTAATTTAGTCAAGATACTGTAAAAATACACTGTAATTGTATATTGTTTGAATGGCACAATAGACAATATGACTAACATGATAAAGAATAGAAGGTAAAACTTTACCTTGACCAAAATTAAGGTCCTGTCTCGTAAGAGTTGTCATCGTGGCAAAAACGCACACAAAATAGTATCTAGAAGCTCTTTTAAAAACGATAAATTGCCCTTAACATACATTGTTCCATTCCCTTTGACAAAGTCAAATCTGGGACTTTATAATAAAGCCAAACAATGCATTAACAGAGACATTTTTCATGGAAAAATGTGAAATGTAGATGGACAAGGTGCACGGTGCGGCTGGCGCTAACACACCGCAAGGTAGCTTATTAGCTTAGCACTCTTTCCCAAATCCTGCTAGTCAGTAAACGCGCCACATAATTTTACAACGTGTATTTAAAAGAATAAAATCAACCAAACATATGTGCACGGAGCGAAGACAAATATTTCAAACGCTGACCCTGAAGAGGGAGTTGTTATCAGAGACAGCCTTAATGTTTACAACGGTGGGTTGTTGACATATGTATGTTTTCGTGTCGTTTCAATAATTAAACAAGGCTGCTGCCGCCTGGTGGACTGGAGGAAATAACGAAGCAAAATGGACGATCACATTTTCAAGAGCTACCCACTCATTTTGAGTGGTTTAATCAGCATTAGGGTCACAGGTAGCCAGAGCCTATGTGGGGGCCAAAGGTTCAGGGGCAGGGTGTGAGCCCACAACAGGGGGCACACACACATAAACACATCGCCGGTCAATTTAGAAAATCGATTCACATGCCACATGCCACAATTGACCGGCGATGTGTTTATGATGGTTAGGACTATGGGAGAAACCGGAGGAACCCAACGCCACCACGAGGAGAACATGCAAACTGCACACACGCACAAGGCCAGGACCCAGATTCAAACCCCCAACCTTGGAGGTGACAGCGATGAGGTAACAGCACTTTTCACTTCTCTCTATATTATAGTTTTTGTATTATTTGTATAGTGTGCTTTTTATATTATACTGTTGTATAGCTTTTATTCCATTGTTTTTGCTGCTCTTAATTTTGTACCATCCATTTTCTGCAAATTTCCCACTTCTGGCACTAATCTTATCTTTTATTTTAGGTTTAAAGAATCTTTCAAAAACTGGAATTTTACATCTTTTATTCCTGTTTTGTCATTGAAATAACATTTTTATCATTGGTTTAACCTATTCTACACGCTGCTGTCGTAGAATATAAAAAAAGAATATAAAAACTATTGAACCAACCATGAAAAAAATGTCTCTCAGCAGTATCTAGATATTGCTAAGGACAAGTAATGAGCAGATGGGCCAAGTCCGTTTCAAGAAATCTCTGCAGCAGCAAATTCTTTGGACTACATAGAGCGGATCTTGGCCTGAGAATCTACAAGCAGCGGAAATCACCGTGCCCATGTGTGTGTTTTATGACAGGGAGTGTGTAAAGGTTCAGCTAAGTGAACTGCTGCTTTTAAGCAGGGGCACAATATAAGAGAGGGAAAGAGGAGCAAGACCTCGGCTCGACATGACAGGGATTAGTGTGTGTACAACTTAGATAAAGCAGCAGTTGGATCTGAATAGCTGGTGAGATACTGTTGTAAAAACTGCAAGGTCAGTGAATTAATCAGGACTGTTTTCTACTTGAGTGAAGACTGTGGGAAGACTTTTCAGAGGTTGGTTGAGTCGAGGGTCACATGGAGTTAACAGTTAACCAATACTAATACCTCTGGAGTACGTTTACAAAGACAAAGAATGTATATGTATGAAACAGCTAAGGTAAGTTTGGAGTCGTGACCTGACATGCTAATCTGGACTTCAGCCAACAGCGGGCTGCCTTGACTTGCTCAATAGCTTTGCTTAACAAACAGCCTCAGTCACAATGTACTGTTGTTAATGCGGGTCGATGACTACAAGCATCCAGTGTTAAAATCTGAACAACTGTGTAGACTTTACAGGCGTATTTATTTTACAGTTGTTTCTACACAAACACTGAAGGTGTACCAGATGGAGTCTGGGGATGCAAATGTACAGTACAATCGCTGGAATGATGACATCAACTTCAATGTAGCTGCTTCTCAGAGCAGTCTGAATGGGTGAGTGTTCATTTAAAACAATTATTGGTGCTTTTCATTGCACTCTCATTTTCCTCTGAATGGTATCTGTCTCAGCGCAAAATGATAAAAGGAATATCAGATGAGGGGGGGGAAAGAACACTTGCAAAACAACCCTTTTACAAATGTAACTTGAAATAGCACACCCTCATCCTGTGTGACGTCATGTTGTTGGCTGTGCACTTCTTCACCTGGGCTAGTACTCTGGTGCTGCATTTGCAGAGGCTCACCAGAGTGCTTCAGATAACATATTTCTCTTCTATGCCAGATTAAAAAAATATCAGATGTATGTCAGCATTGCCCAATACTCAAGATTTCAGGAGCAGTATTGGAAAAGTGGCCTCATGCCATCAATTTTTAACTGTAGGCTAATTAAATACTTTCTTAATGATAATTATGCAGTAGCTGCAGTAATTGTGTGACTAGTTTGATATGTAGTAATTGTATGACATTGATATTTCTACAAATAACTATGTAAGCATACGCGTCCTTAGAGTTGCTGGTGCTGGAGTTCCCAGCTCCAGTCCTGGAGAGCCAGTGTGCAGTATAGGACGGTGATTTCCCTGCTCAAGCACACCCGATTCAACTCATCTGTTAATCGACAAGTTTAGTGAGTGTGTTTGAGTAGAGAAACTACCAAAATGTCTTTTTTAAATTCAATCAAATCAATCACAGGAATATGTAAATAAATAAACAGGGATATTAAATAAAGAGTTTTGTCAAAGTAGAGGTGGGCGATATGGCAAAATATATCACAATACTTTGAAACATGTGAATAATGCGCAATATAAATCTTTTGACCATCCGATAAATTAACACCTCCTTGATTTGACTACTTGAAAATGATGTGAAAGTGACCATTTGTCATACGTGAACACACCACAGCACACAGTGTGAACAGAAGGAAATTCTTCCTCTGCATTTAACCCATTCACCAAGTGAAGCAGGGGGCAGCTATGAACACAGTGCCGGGGAGCAGTGCGTGGGGACGGTACCTTGCTCAGGGTACCTCAGAGGTGCCTAGCAGTCTTGGGAATCGAACCCGGACTTTCTGGTCGCAGGGCGAATGCCCTAACCACTAGGCCACAAACTGCCTAGTTGAAATGAGAGAAAGCAGTGGTGTCGCATTTAAAAATACTATAATCAATGACAACACAGTGACTGGAAGAAATTCAGTTTTACAGGCCCAATTACACTCTTTTTAAAATGATACATTAAAAAAACTGTTATATTGTATATTAGTGCCATGGCTGACTCTGAGACCTGTCCTCACACTAGAACTGAAAGCTTTTTTAAAGGAAAGAGTGAACGTTTACTACCCCAGCCTGCTCCACTTAATGTGACCTTTGTTCAGTATTGTTTGTCCTTGAATAGATAATCACCCTTGAATTCTTATTAATCTCAGTGTACCCCATGTGTGACCTCATCATGCACATTACTCATGGTGTTTTCTGTCCCGGTATAGGATCTATAATAGGCTGTGTACGGGGCAGCTGGGTATCGCTGTAAGAGTGGCAGGCTCGCTGGCCGTAATGGCTGCCATGTACATCGTCGGATACATCACCGGATACTACGTCCACAGATGCTGACACCCGAAAAGCCATTCCAATAACTCACAGTATGATGAATGAGTAAATAAACTGAGCTGCTATTATGTGTGAATATACACACACACACATGAGCATGACAATGTGAATGTGTTATAATCCAATACGTCTGTGAATGAACTTACTAATGTATTCTGTTTTGAAAACATGTTTTACTTTATATCACTTAATATGTTTCCCTATAGTTTGTAAAATAAATGTTTTTTAATTCATAATTGTTATGTCCTACCATTTTACTCTTCCCTATAATACAACCAGGCACAGAAACAGCATAAGAATATACAACAAAAATGTTGGTACAAGATAGTTCAGTGTCTTTCATAACGTAAATGAGCTTTTACTACCATTGCAATGAACAGGCCTACCTGCAGAAATATGAAAGCCAAGGATAATATATACTGGTTTGAACAGTGGCTAGGCAGTTAGATATAAATCACAACTTTTGTTTTAAATATACTTTTATAATAGTAGATGCTCTAACAAACTAAAAACAAAACCATTAACATAACACAAGGCATATTTTCAGACACTTTTTTTTTTACTCCGAATCAAGACTCGCCATATTGACTAAAGACTGAATTTTCTAAATCCTAAAAGTGAACCTCAGTCTTGGCCATAAACAATCTTAATCGTGTCCACATCTTCCTCTTTAAGCAGT
Organism: Clupeocharax schoutedeni; assembly: GCA_037974565.1. NCBI lineage: Eukaryota > Metazoa > Chordata > Actinopteri > Characiformes > Alestidae > Clupeocharax > Clupeocharax schoutedeni. Next base: position 12,255,694 of record JBBPDH010000017.1, on the reverse strand, counting down.
GCTGTATTTTGCTCGTCTTTTGAGGATGAGAAGAGGCATGCGTTTACTCCAATAACCCACTCTGCGATCCTTTGCCTGGTGTAATACTCTTCCTCCTGATCATCTTGTACTCCCATTCTTCCCTCCTGCGTCATCCCTCCGTTCCTATGTGAGCTTTGTGTTTCAGTCTCGATGGCAGAGTCCGAGAGTTTGGTCTCACGCACGCTAGCGGAATTTTTTATTCCTTCCGTTATGACCCCACTGCCCTTGGCAAGTAGAGACATGCATTTACTGCGATGGGTCAGTGTTTTTTCCTCTAGATGTAAAATCTTGCTGGATTGGTCAAGTGTTGACTGACTCAAGGTTTTAACCGCATCCTCCGGAGTGCATTTTGTCACAGTGAACGTCGCCAAGCTGCTGCAGATTAAGCCCACCGTGCTTGCAAACTGACCATCTTCCTTTTGTCTCCATATTAAAGCCCTGTCCCTTCTTAAACTCACTGTTGAGTTAGTGGCTTTCTTACTCGTTTGCAGTGACTCATGGTTCACCAACCGAGCCTGAACTGCAGTCGTCCCGCCCTGTGTGGATGATCCCCTTGAGCCATGTATTGGGGGCAACGAGTAGCTCTTGACAAGTGTCCTGCCATTGCCTCGTTTAACTTTATCTGGAGGACTGGTCTGGAGCACCACTTGCCGAGGTCTGAAGATGAACTCTGAATTGTCACTGGTCCACTTCCCCAATGGTAGATGAGGTCCATTCAGTGTTGCAGGTCCACAGGAGACAGCAGTCTTTTGAGATTCAAACTGAACATCCTTCACTTTTGCGCATTCCTCAAGTCTGCTCCAACATCTCGCTTTCCTGTCCCAGGCTTGCTTGTTCTGATCAGCCTGTTGAATGGTCCTCATAGCTAGCTTATATAATTGCAGAGAAGCGAGTTTTTAGTGGCATGCTGAGAGCATTCAGAGAAGTTCTGGCTAGGGTTCCTTTGCTCATCTTTTATATCTCGGGACAGTTGGGCTCAGTCTCTGAGACTCCTCGGCTTCACGTTCCCTCAGGCCGCCGGTCATCTGATCTGTAACCGAACCCGCCGCTTTCACAACAACCCACAGATCCCCAAACAAACCCATGCCTCTCAGTGATCCACCTCCAAGAGACAAAACAAAGTTTAACTGTTCAGCCAATGTAGGTTACGCAAGAACGTTTTAGCCCTGAAAATGTTATTTTTCTAAAAAGCACTGACTCCAATATTTTACACTTAAAATATTAACAGCAGTCCTTCTATATAGTTTTAAATGAAATGTGATCTTTAATAGGGATTATGTCATGTATTTGAATACCAGTATTTATATTCAATCATGTGAAATGTAAGACGACCGTAGTCTCCAAGTCAGGCGTAACACATGAATAATGACCTTGGTAAGAAAGTTTCTCTGTGCATTTTTAACAAGACACATTGCATTTAAAGCCTCATTTATGTATCTTAATGGAAAAAAGTGCGCACAAATCGTTTCAACTGTGCTCTACTGGGACACTTTGCAACAAACAGCTTGAATGCCATATCATGAAACTTTCTAGCTGCAAGTAAGATATAAAAAAATGTTGAGTGAAAGCAAAACATAAATCATAAAAATGTTTTAACGATGATAAACCCTGTATAAAAATCCTATGCAGGAACTTTTGCAAACCATTAACTATAACGGAAAACTAGATTGGACTGAACCAAGATTAAAAAGAGCCTCACACACACACTGACCGTTTAAACAGTGTATTTATTGGTTTTGGTCAAATATAAACAGCCATTAGTTTCACACAGAACTTAGTGAACTTGGTTACCGGATGATGGTCAGGTGGCTAACGTCAGAGGTCAGGTCAGTTTTGGATGGATACACAACCTTCAGATTGCCTTCTGCATCCATCACTTTCACCTGCACTACGCTTAACTCAGGTGAGGCAGGGCTGTCCATCGAAGGGTCAGGGGTCAAATCCATCTCTCCGTCTGAGCCAGCTTCCTCTTTATGGTCAAAGGTAAACTTATTCATCTCAGCCATTTTCTTAAGGGAATAGAAAAAGACAGAAGAAAGCAGCACTGATTACACAGGTCAACACATTGTTTTTGTAATCATCAGAAACCACAACACACTTTTCTAAACCAGTCTTTCATGCTGATTTCAGATCTGCTTTCATTTTTTTCAGTCACGTCAACTTTTTGAATTATGACTAATATTAGATGTGCAATAGACTTGCATGCGTTGTTTATTAAACCACAGGCACCAATCAAGAACTATTTCAATATTTTAAGTGTAAAGTCAGACAGGCCACACTGTGACATAGATATATTGATCAGTATCAGTCAGCTACCACTGTTTCTTTAAGAACACTCAGCGTATGATTATTATATGCTAATTATACCAACTATTAGAGATGTTCCGATACCATTTTTCCCCTCCCGATACCGATTCTTATACTTGGGCTCAGGGTATCGGCCGATACCGAGTACTGATCCGATACCTGGGTGTGTATCTGTATATACAGCTGTAG
>JBBPDH010000017.1:12219765-12241009 GCA_037974565.1 Clupeocharax schoutedeni | reverse complement strand
CATACTTCTTGATTGTGCGATGATCGCGATGAAGTGTCTTGGCAATGTTGATTGTTGTCATGCCTTGACCTAAACACTCAACAATTTGTTGCTTCTCAGCAGCCGACAGGTACTTTTTCTTTCCTATTTTGGTTGAAAATGTAGGCTGCTTAATAATGTAGACAGCCTTCTTAAGTAGTTTTGCCTTTAATTGGACACACCTGCCAAAATAATTAGCACAGGTGTCTGCAAATGCTTTCAGTGATACAAAGAGCCCCGACACACATCACCATCCATGAGTTCAACTGACAAACAAAAAAATTCTAATGATTTGTTCTGAAACGCGTAATGTATGTGTTATTTCTTAAGCTGAATTATGTTTGTATGTACAAATTATGTCTCAAATTCTCAGGTATGTTTGCGTATGTTTGTTTATGTGTTAGGTGGTAGAGATTTCCAGTCTAACAGAGCACCTTCTCTCAGAGTGTGAGCACAAATCTGCTTTTATCCAGTGTCATCGATGTTCAGAGGCCATAATCAAAGATAAACTAACGGACCATGCTCAAAGCACCTCCTGCAACCGTGAGTACTTCTTGTGCAATCACCAAAAATGACTATTATCTATAAGTGCCAATGACAAAATGAGGAAAATGTGTGACATCTGATGACGATCATGAGGATGATTTTTATCTGATTTAGCTGGCATTTTTATGTAAAATAAATCATTTATCCATTTAGAGTGTTGTATTATGAACATTTGAACCTTATTTTGTGTGGTAATTTGGGTTGGTATTGGTCACATGAAGGTGTTAATTATCTGTTATCATTTTTGGCTCAACATTTTTTAGCAGTGCATTCTACATTGAATATATAGGTCTCTCATTGCTTTGGCTAATACTGTGACTTTTAAAATATGCCATATCATATATGGAATATGATGTGTATTTTCATTCTTAAATGAACACCTCTGACCAAACTCGCTAATTCCAGCAACTAGGTGTGGTGTAATATTGTTGCAATAACAGCTTCATCTAAGCTGTTTTGAGGAAGACACAGGGATGGCATAATATCACTCTATGTGAATTATAATTTTGTTTTGCTTGTTTTTTTCTGAATAGCTCTTCCTGTTGAGAGCTGTAACCATTGTCCTTTGTGTCATGAAACTTTTTCTCCAGGAGAGGAGGTGAGTTACATACCAGCCTAAATGTCTCTCTCTCTTTCTTTGTCTCTGTCTCTCTCTTTTTCTGTTTATGACTTTCCTTGCATTAAAACTTCTCAAAAAAAGAGGAAATGTTTGCCACACCCTCTACAACTGCCTTTAACCACATCATGTTACAAAATCCAATATGTTGCAGAAGAAGAAACTTTATTTGTAGCTTTTTTAACAAACATCTACCATCTGGCACACCGTCCCACTCTGCAGCAGCATTGTATCTGAGCACTCTAATTACAGGCTTAATGTCTCTGCCAGGCACCAAACAGGTGTGCATAAATTCCACACAGCAGCTAGGAGAATCATATTAGTCAGCTTGGCAAAATGAGTGTAAACCATCTAAAAAAAAAAAGCAAAGATAGTTTTTTGTCTTAACATTTCATCTTATTGACACAAGACAGTAATGCCCAGTTTCAGCACTGCCAAACCCTTCAACCCTGCAAACTCTAGTTGCAGTATATGTGTGATATTCTCATGTCTTTCTGCTGACACTGTATCCTCCCCAAGCTTCTTTCTCTGCAGCTCTCCTGCCCTAGAAGCTCACAAATATTTTATATGCCAGACCTTAAAGCAGGAGTAAGCAGTCCTCCCACCAAGGTTGCAGACAGCTGTAGGTTTTACTTCTAAACTTTAACTAACACACCTGGATCTAATATTCCAGGGCTGCTTAGTATTTTTATGAGCTGAAGTAGGTCATACACCATGTGTTTCATCTCAGTTCATTGAGGTCCACAGAGGCTGAGAATATTTTATTCAGTTCTCTGCATTTCTATCTGTGACATCTGTAACGTATCATCAGTTACCCCAGACAAATATTGATGGTTTTCCCTGTCATTAGAGCAGGACAGAACAAATCATACAAATAACACAACTGTGAAACAATAGCCATTATACAATGCTCAGTGCTATTCCAAAATCTTAGGGAGCTCATATCTAAGTCTTTTGTATAGCTCTGTTATTAGATCAAACACAGAAGCAACTCAAAATTCATTTACTTTAGCTTTCACAGTGTCCATGTGAAACCAGACCCACACCACTACGCTGTTAGTGAAATGCCACAAAGTCTTCCTTCTGGGAAATTAGTTTGAATTCTGCAGCAACACATCACACAGATTTAGAGCTTCATTCACAAATGTTTTGTAGTGCACAGGTTTTTGGATGTTTTCAAAAGACAGGCAACACATAAGATCATACGTTATAAAATGTCTGGTAATCAACCTTACACTGCTGACGTGGCAGATAGGGGTTGTGTAGAAAAATGTTGTATTCGCTCATTGTTGACATTAGCTGTGCAGTGCCTTTAATAGGCTGAGGTGCCCTAAAGATCCCTGGGCTCTGATCCATGTTTTTTTTTTTTTTTGAGTAAGTTTTCACTTCCATTTTCAAATCAATTTTATCATACCTTTAGGCTACACATACCTGCTCAGTGCACTGCAATACAGAGAGTCTATTCCTTATAATTAATCCAAGCATTTGGCAGTTGGTGGCCTAGTGGTTAGGGCGTTCGCCCTGCGACCAGACAGTCTGGGTTCGATTCCCAAGACCGCTAGGCACAGCTGAGGTACTCTGAGCAAGGTCCTGTCCCCACACACTGCTCCCCGGGCGCCGTGTTCATGGCTGCCCTGTGCTTCACTTGGTGAATGGGTTAAATGCAGAGGAAGAATTTCGTGCTGTTCACACTGTGTGCAGTGGTGTGTTCACGTATGACCGAATTATCACTTTCACTTCATATTTCCTGTAGGCTGAAAATTGCATGCTCTACATATTTACATTTTCATGTCTACATTCCACTGGAATGATCCAAAAAGATGTGCCCTAGATTTTGTCAACACCACTTTTTAAAGTGGACTGTTATTGGTCCTGGATATTATAGGGAAATAAGATTCTTTTAAATCTGTGATTTCTAAAATGTTCAGCATTGTGTAACAGATGCTCCTATTTTAGGCTAAAAGATGCAGTTTATTAGTTTAGAATTCATTTCATTTAGAACTTTCTAAAGAAATGGTTGTATATTTTTGTAATATTTGGTTGTATGGGTTGAAATGACTGAAATTATTGCATTAAAATGCTTACTATGCATAATGCCTTTACCAGCCTGAAACACCTTAGTTAATTATGGAGTGAGACTGTGTGTTTTCTTTAGTGGCCAAAAAAATGTTAGAAGGGTCATTTTCTGTGTATTTTCCCCTGATGAGTTTGTGTATATGGCTTCAGTATTACAGTGTAAGTATAAAGCACACATGCATACATTCCTTTGGCAGTGAGGTAACAGTGAGTGGCTTGTGTGTGTGTAGGGCTGGAAGCTTCACCTTATGGGCAGCAGTGCAGGCTGTGTGCAGAACACACGCAGGACAGTGGCACTGCAGCGAGCTCTCACACACGCACAAGGTAAGCCATTCATCCCTTGTTGGGCCCCCTCTGAGTCCCCACTGAGCCCCTCAAATGCTCCACACAAACCCAGCACAAACCCCCAAACATCATCAAGCCATGGGGAGGTCTGCTTGCAGAAAGCTGCAAATCGAAACAGATAAACAACTTTAACAATCTTCAACACAGCACTTTCCACAACATCTGTTGTCACCAAGTGACTTAGACCCTATCATTGAAGCTAAAGGCAAAGAGGAAACAGGCAAAATGCAGAATTAGCCCTCAAAATTGTTTTCAGTCCTTTTCTGTGCTGCCCACGCTTGTGCAGTCGTATGTAGTTATGTAGTCTTGTTTCTTGTTATTGGTCTTTGTAAGTCTTTGTGACCACAAAGGTGAATGCATATTGGATAATATCACCACCTAACACTGAAGACTTGTTCCTCACACATTGAAGGTTTGGTTCCATATCAAGTCAGGAAAACCACCACAAAGCTAAGAGTCTTTGTGCTAGACTCCTGAAGCTACAAGCTTTTATCGTTGTATCACTTGTTGAATGTTCAAGATGCTTGCAATTACATATTTCCACCAGAGAGGTATTGTCAGGACAGTAATTAAACAGGAGGTAAGCCTAATAGGCCAGTTTAATGTGTTATATGTCAGTTTAAAGAATAAAATATAGAATTATGTTGTGGGCTGTATAAAATCTGATTTTATGAAAGCTATAGGCGATGCACTTTGTGTTGATTTGTATGTATTTTCAAAGTTGAAACGACTGGAGCAATATGTCTTCTGTTTTTCCCCAGATATACTGTATGTGGAATATTTGGAATATATTAGGAAATCAAAAGGGCTTGATCTTTTGAAATATTAAAGATTTTGAATTGTATTTTTAAAGCTCCAAGATATAAACAAGCCATTAAGTCTCAAATGATGTATAAAAGCCAGTAAGTATTTTCAAGTTTCATTCACAATTGTTTACCTCCTCTCCCTTTTGCTTTGACAAGGGAAGACAATCAATACAGGCTTGTTGAAAGCAGAAGCAGCAGTGTCTGTTGGTAAGGGCAGAGGGGGCAGCCGGGGGAGCAGCCGAATCCCTGCACCCGCGTCAAGGCCCAGCAGGACCATACGCATCAGTCCAGGCAAGACCTCAAACCACAGACCAGGACAAGCATGAGGTTTAATCTGTTCAGATCACAGGAATAGAGCTGATCCACTGAAACTCACTTTGAATTATAGCTTTTATTTTTCTCAGAATTTACTTCAGTCACATGTGTACATGGGTTTCAAATTATATTACATTAACTGAATTAATGCCAAATTGTGTTTCTGAAACATGTTTTTATCATCTGAAACCAGCTGACACATTTGAATCAAGTCATTTCACTAGCTTTTTTTTTGGGTGACTCAGCTATGAAGCTAAACTCTGCTAAACTCATTGGCTAATGTCACAATCAGGAAGAGTCATTGTATCCTTCACAGATTCTGATTCTTAGAGGTGTGTTTACCCCCTTATGCATGTGGCACTGGGATGTGATTCAGGGAAACTTTTACTTACAGAATCAAAAGCACATTTCGTAGCCTTTCAGACTTTGCAGAATCTGGTAATATAAGAATCAGTTACAGTTGAGAATCAGTTTAACCTTTTACTAACATGTAAACACATTGAAAAGTGTATTATATGCTAAGGATGTAATAGTTAAGACACAGGCAGCTGGATTACAGCAGAAATCCATGCATTGCTGATCTGCAGCTTTAACCTTTTTCTACAGTATCCTGTATGTTTACCTATTTATCAGTTTTGTTTACTCAGTGATCCGTAAAGTTAGCTATATTTTGTAATCTGTTTAAATATTCTATTCTTGTACGTGGTTTTATACCTGTTTGTTGTGTATTTTTTGTGTGTTTGTGTGTGTGCGCACGTACATGTGCCTGTGCCTATAAATGTGTAAATGAAGCACTTTGTGACATTTTTAAACACTGTAGGTAGAATCGGAACCTGTAGGTAGAACTGAAAATAGACGTGGTGATAAAACCCTCATAACCTGTTTTTCCTGAAATCAATGATTGTATCACATCAAAAAGGGTACAAGTTGGCAGTAATGGAACCTAGTCAATCACCTTCAGAATCTAGTTTACAAATGGAAAAATAATTTTAGGACTAGACTTTAATTACTTCATACTTGCTATTTATGCAATACTTGACACCATTCTGGGGGAAAATTGACAATACTTTTAGGGTCCAGTTTCCCAGACGTGGATTAAGTCCATGCTCAGACTAAATGGCAGTGACAATGGTAAGTCACAGCTGATCAATGTTTTAGTCTAGGCTTAGACCAAAATATTGGTCTGAGAAAATGGTTCTAGACGTTTTAATTTTAACTACCCCTTAAACTTAGTATTAAGTTATTTATCCTCTATTCAGTTTCTGACTCATTGTTAGAATTTGATTTAACTATAAAGTACTCTAGTGAATTTTTCTAGTGAAAAAAGATTGCAAACAAGCAATTATACTCGTGAGCATGTTACAATTCAAGTTCTGCATCAAGGCACATTTTTGTTGTTTTGTCTCACAGCACATACATCTGAGACCTGTATTTGACATGCTTATCTGTTTTTCTCAATGGTGAGATTAAGAAGACAGCACAACAGAGACGTACATGTTTCTCAGAAATATAACAAAGTGTGATAGAGCACCCACATGAACAAGTGTTATAATTTTATAAAGCCTTGAATTCAAAGCCGTATGTTAGTCTTTTCTGTTATTGCTGGAAATATCAAATGCAGAATTTATGAAAAGAGTCTCCCTGGGTTAATGAAGCACATATAAATATGTGCATCTACAGCTTACTTTTTAATGTGTTAATAAAAATGCACCATGCAGAACTGCATAGACATAAACGCCTTTGTTACTGTTAGCCTGAATACAGTGTAAGAAACACTAAATAGTGTTAGAAAAGCAGTTGCAGTTTCTGGACCTCAAAAGTGTACACGCCCTGTATTTAATGAGACTTTACAAATCCAAATAAGAGGCAACATGTTACACTTTAAAGCCTTAAATTGTGCATTTAAATGACAAGCATTTAAAAAAAAAACAGCAGAATGAGTAAGACTACGAATCCACTTTTTTTTGGTTATATTTCTGTATTTAATACAGAAATATAAAATATTTGTTGTGGATCATGTAGTGATGTAGTGACTTTAAAATGTTTAGTATTTGATAAATATACAGAAGTATATTTTGTGTTACTTGTGTATTTCTTTCTAATAAAAAGTATTTATTGTTCTTCCAAATCAGGGATGGTAATAAAACACAATTATCAATTTATTATCACTTATCACTTTAACTGTAAATATCTGTAAGAGAACTGACATTACATAATGTGTATATTTATATATATTAAAAAACAAATCAAATACAGACATACCAAATCTACATTCATATTCACTAAGCATTCTTAATGGGAAAACCGGGTTTCGAGTTACTTTGATTTGCATGTCAGATAATTTGAATCTATTTGAATCTACTTCAGACACTAAGCACTCCTATAACAACCGGTCATTTAAGCAAAACCATTTTGGCGTGTTTGTAACTTTCTCTTATGGCTTTATTTCTCTTAACCCAGATTGTAACTTATTCAAGCTGTTCACAATGAATGTATCTGAATGTTACGCATTAGCGAATGTATGAGTGGTAAAATTTGACCTGTAGCTATTTTGTGTTTGAAGATCTCTATGTTTTAGTTAATAAAATGAGTAAAGTGTGCTGTGATACTGGTGTTGTTTTCTATTCATGCTATTGGAGTCACTTTTGTTACAAACTAAAGTGTTTATCCATAATACAGTTTATCAAAAATGACACTTCTCATTACAGGGTGCCCTACTATATATTTTTCACAGGCTGGTAAAAGAATAAACTTGCGTTAATGTAAAAACTAAAGTTTAATTGTTTGTGAATAACATAGGATTTATTTATGTCATTTACACACAATCTGACATAAATGTAACTTTACTTCTCAGAGTTTAACATTAAACTTTCCACATACATACCATATTCTGTATTTTCCACGTCTATATTTTACACCTACAACAGCATCATCCAGTAATAACATGTTTTATTCCATTCATAATTCAAACACAGGAGTATTCATACTCCATTATTCATATACAGCCAACCAGAGTATACAGTATATTCCCCTCTGGCATCTAAATCATGGCTCATCACAGAGGAAAAACAAAGTGGCTTTCAGTGTTGAAACCATTTTCCAGTTCACTCTTTTGCAAGAATGCACAGTTGTCTTTGTCGTACAAAAATTCAAGCTGTACGCTATAATGTTTCAGTGTTCTGCTCTGAACTGCATATCCTCAGCTTCATTTATCGGTAGTGTAACTTACACAAGTGCAAATAGTAGAGACTAGGTCTTTATTCTCTATTGAGAATACTGTAAGGCGTATTCATTTGTTCATGAAATATGTCAACCACTGAAAATTAAACTTATTTTCACATGAGACTACATTTATTTAAATTTTTAATATGTTAAATGACCTTTTTCAGATATATTCAAACCCATATTTATTTACTGCTACTACCACTAACAATATTATTAATGAAAATAATAATGATCATTATACAGAGTAGGGATTTAATCAAAATAATCATCATATTAATAATATATTATAAATCATAAAATTGCTACTACTTATAGTCATACATTATTATTGCAGCACTTTTTTATTGTTAATAATAATAACAATAATAATAATAATAATAATAATAATAATAATAATAATAATGAGGGAATCGTTGAAAATAACTTAATAAATCATGGAGTATTATAAAACGTATGGAATATTATAAAAACGCAGTACCAAATGTTGATGATGATGTTGAGTTTATGAGTGAGACCTGCTCAAGTTCATTTAACAGCTTTTGTGCTGCGTGTCATATAAAGAAAGCTTGCGGGCTCCAGACAAAGTAAACATGCTTCGAAACTAAATTTTGAACAAAGGCAACAGTGTCCAGCTCTCCAAGCGTAACCCTCTCCGTCAACGCACCCACACACACAGTGTGGATCTGTGAGGAGCACAGAGGTCGGACTGTGCGCTACAGGTTGAACTTCTTGGCGCACGTCAGCTTCTGGTCCTGCACCACGCTCCACATCCTCAGCAGGTCTCGCGCGCTCAGCTTGTGCACCACGATAAGCTGGCGGAAGAAGCAGGGCTCGCTGTTCATGGAGCTCACCCTGCGCTTCACGATCCCGAATGTCTTAAAGCCCGGATGGGTCTCGGGCGCCCTGCCCAGCCTCTGTAGACACATGCCCAGGAACACGTCGTCTATGGGGAAGAGCTCGAGTGCCTCGGAGGCTACGAAGAGGCTGCGTGCGACCCGCGAGGACATGAGGAACCCCCCGCCCCCCACGTAGGGCGGGTAGGGCTTGTCGAAGAGCTCCCTGGGGATGTAGTACTTGCTCTGCTTGTTCCTGATGGGGATGGCTTTTGAGATGGTGTCCCCAACGAAAAGCTGGTGCTCTCTACCCTCCTCGGTCCGGAACCCGATCAGATCCACCAGGTTCTCGGGGTTGACGAACACGTCGTCGTCCCCTTTGAAGACGAAGGGCACATGCGCACAGTAGATGTGGAACCAGCGCAGGAAGTTGACCTCCTTGAGCGTGAGGTTGAAGAACGTGTCCATGAAGTCCCACTGCAATATGTCCCCGTAGATCCTGTCCTCGTACTCCAGCAGCTTCTGCAGGTTCCTGGCGTCCTTGCCCGTCGAGGGGGTGCCTAGCAGGAAGAGGGTCCTAACGCGCTTACCGCGCACCGTGCGCTCCTCGCCCCAGGTTTTGCGCACGGCCTCGCGCCGCTCGTGCTCCTCCACTACGGATTTGACCACGAGCAGGACGTCCACGTCCGTGCCGCACTTTTCTGGGTGGTTCAGCAGCATCGGGTAGTACCTGCATCGCCTATGCAGAACGAACTGTTGGAAGCGGGGCTCAAGGTGGCGCAGCCAGTCCCTGCTGCGCGCGTCCGGCGCGCCTACGCTGCAGTTGGCAGTCTCCACGCTCCAGGTGGGCGAGGAGTTCCTCGTGACCGCAGAAATCTCCCCATTCCACGGGCTCGAGCTGTTCACTCCAGACCTCTCCGACCTGCTCTTGGACTTCCAGGGGAACTGTTTCACGCCACCGTCCACAACTTTAAACTTCTGGACGGTCAGTAGGGTGCCAAACACCAGCGTCAGACTGAGCAAGGTCTTCAGGAGTCTCCTGCGACGGAACAAATTATCCATATCGCCCGAGCAGCCTGCTCCCGTGGCGGCTCCAGCCCCTCCAGCGCCCTGGAAGCCCTGACCCTATATAACACGGGCGAACGCGTGCCATATGCCGTTCATTCCACTTTGGGAACACACCAACCTTCCGTAGACCTGGTTCATTATATAGACAATAAGATTCCGCTGCCCTGATGATGTCAACGTATTCGCGTGATGTCCTTCCTCCGGGCGTCGTGCTCAGAACTGCTCCGTTGGCTGATGCTGTTTGATATTTTTTTGCTGAGGAGTACAAGGTTGTCGCAACCCCATGTAAAGTCTCCCCCTCCTCCCCCTTAAAGAAAATGAGCTCAGCCCACCTCAAAGCTACCCAGCCTACGAGCACCAAGTTCTTCTCTGGTTTCAAAGTCTGAGTAAAGCACTCGAGCAATTCACTCAATGAAAAGACTCAATAAGGCCAAGAGTGCCTACAGGCACTTCACAGACACATAGCAGGATATTACTGTTTATTGTGAGAATAACCTTGAAATTTAAAGCACTATACACATCAACAAAATAGAAAGACATACATATAGTATATAAATAAAACATTAAGAGTCCGTGTGAGTCCTCGCGGTAAAATAAGTATATATGTATGTGTAATAACTTTCCAGGGGGATTTGGGTAAGACGTCAGGTGACACAGACGAGTGCTGTAACCATAAAGTGTCTTCATGGTCTGTCAGGGAGGTAACATTGGGGTGTGGGTGGGAAACACATCAAGGTGTTATTTGCATCTGGAAAGCAGTGGGCTGGGGGGCTGCTTTCTCTCTCCTTCAGGGCAGAGGGCTGTTGTTTGCTTAGGCTTTTTTGTTGTTCTTTTTGGGCCTGTCCTGACTGCAATGGCTTATTTACTGTACTACAAAATTCAATTAGTTTTTAATTATTCAAAAAAACTGTTTGTGTTTATAAATAACCATGTGCTGCTTTTTGTTTTAATTTTTTATTGCTGAATAGGTGCTGAAACCTGATTGGACACGCATTTCACGAAACCAGAAAGACAAAGCCGTTCTTTTTTTCAAAGCTCAATTATGTCTGTAATCAAATTTCCATTGCTTATAACTATTCTGTTCACTCCTACAGCCCTACAGCGCACATATGGAAAGTCAATTGTAAAACAGCCTGCTGTAAAGTATTTTTTTGTGCCTTTTCAGCAATGCAGGGCCAGTCAATCAGAATAGAGATTGTTTATGTATAGTAGTCTCAAAGACACAGTAACTAAAGCAGCATTTTTAACCCCAAGGGATTAAGAGAAGTTGGGTGGAGGTGGACAACGGGGTGGTGGTGGCGCAGTGGGTAAGATACTTGCCTCTAGACCAAGAGGTCATGGGTTCGAACCCTACCCCCAGCAAACCACCAATGGGTTCCTGAGCAAGACCCTTAACCCCAAGTTGCTCCAGGGAGACTGTCCCCTGTAATTAGGAATTGGAAGTCGCTTTGGATAAAAGCGTCTGATAAATGCCGTAAATGATAATGGTCATGTTTTTGATACGCACATCCACAAAACATCCTGAATAGTTATTAAAAAAATACAGAGAAATGTAGAAAATGTCTACACTATTTTGAAGACAATAGTGATTGTTTTGTAGACATCACTAGGGTGTATGCCAGTGACCAAAATGGGCTAATATGTTAACTGATATTAATCAATGATTTTTGGCCTAGTTCAGTTCATACATTACAGTCACAATCATTTATTCAGGTTCAGGATTTTAGTTAAGTTCACGTTATATAGCACATTGTCATACAGAGGTCATTCAATGTGCTTTACAGAAATTGTGAAAAAACACAGAAACATAAAATAAAGATAAATATAAGGGCTAAAATAAGTAAAAGAATACACGAAAGCATATTAAAAGTGCAGTAAAAGTGCAAATATTTAAAATAAGTCAGAGGAGAATAGTACAGTTTTTAGCAGCTTTTTAAAGCAGTTGGTGCAGTTCTGATGGTAATGGGCAGCTTGTTCCAGCAGCGAGTTGCATAATAACTAAATGCCATTTCACCATGTCTAGTTTCAGATCTTCTTACCACTAGCTGTGCAACTCCTGCAGATATAAGAGACCTACCAGGAATATATACGTCAAGCATATCAGAGATGTACGTAGGACCCTGTCGGGGAAATTCTTAGTAGTCATACATATATTCCTTTGTAATCACATATAGTGTACGAAGAAAATCAGCATAAGAGGGGTTTTGCAAATGTTCTTTAGATTTAAAGGGTAAAGAACAATAATTCATTAAGAACTTACTGTTTGTGAAACTGATATGGTCTGATGTCTCTGTCAGTATTGGCTGAGGGGCGATTAGTAAACTCATCTTACAGCACAGTGATTAAACCAAGGTTGTTATTTTGTGTAAACACTATGTTTTCAAGCTAAAGAGTTCAGATTAGGTGTTTTGTTTAGACCAGAAAGCACTTCTTTAGGGTCGTCACCATGGGATGCAGGAGAGGCGCCATGGTTTCTGCTCATGTTTGATAATGGCCATTTTGAAAGTATAAGAAGTTCTCTACAAAGACTCAGGACTGCCCTGGGTTGCGAATAGCTCTTTCCATTTGCAAATGTAATAAATCTTTGTTTTGAGCAAACACTTTGTCTGTTTACTGATTCTCCACTGCCCCGACAACCCAAACCATTGAGTGACTTGTACATAGTAAGTCATGTTTTGAAGTCAGTTCTGTACCGAACTGGGAGCCAGTGTAAGGACCTGAGAATGAGAGTAATGTGCTCTCTTTTCTTGGTTTTGGATAGAACTCTGGCAGCAGCATTTTGAATGAGCTGGAGTCTAATGGACTTGTTGGAAATCCCAGAGAGGAAAGCATTACAATAGTCAACCCTGCATGTAATGAAGGCATGGATCAGTTTCTCTAGGTCTTGTTTGGACACAAAGTCTCTAACTTTAGCAATGTTTTTGAGGTACCAAAATGCTGACTTTGTGACAGCTTTAATGTGATCATCAAAACTAAGGTCTCCATCCAGGTTTTTGACATGGATGAATGGCTTAAATGCTCTAAATTCCAGATGGGCACTAAGACTTGGTCGTCCCTCTTTATATCCAAATAGAATAATCTCAGTTTTGTCTTTATTTACCTGGAGAAAATTATGATGCATCCAATTATGTACTTTCTCAATGCACAGACACAATGAGTAATTTGGGCCAAAGTCACTTGGTGAGAGAGCTAAATAGATCTGAGTGTGGTATGCATAGTTATGATAGGACACATTGTTTTCTTTAAGAATTTGACCCAGATGAAGTATATACAGGTTGAATAGGACAGGTCCAAGAATTGGCCTTTGGGGGACTCCATATGGCATTTTTCTCCGATTCACGTAAGCCGATTGAGACAAAATATCTCCTGCCTTCCAGGTATGACCGAAATCAACTAAGGGCCATACCTGAGAACCCAACCCAATTTTCAAGTCTGTTTAGCAGGATATTATGTTCAACAGTGTCCAAGGCTACACTCAGATCTAAAAGCACCAGTACAGTTATTTTCTCTGCCTCTGTATTCAGGCAAACATCATTTAATACCTTAACAAGAGCAGTTTCTGTGCTATGATGTTGATGGAAACCTGATTGATAGTCATCGAATAAACTATTTGTATCCTGGTAATTACTGATTTTATTCAAAAATACTTTCTCCAGAATCTTGCTTATGAAGGGAAGATTACAAATGGGTCCATAGTTGTTAAGAACGAAAGCATCTAAATTATGTTTCTTTAGGAGCGGGTTAATAACTGTGGTTTTCAAATCTGCTGGAAAAATGCCTGAGCTGTTTATAAAGTGCAACAGGTTGGCTGAGCTACTTAAAAAAAGATTGTGGGTAGAGTTTCCAGGGTGCAAGTAGTTGGTTTAAGATGAAGCACTATCTCCTCGAGAGTTCTAGCATCAATAGGATCAAACTCGGACATGATAGGAATGTTATTCCTCCGAGCTGGCATAAAGTTACTTGAGTGTATAGATCCAAGGTTATGTCTAATATGTTCTATATTGCGATCAAAAACTGTGAAGAACTCTGAAAGTTACTGCACCTGGGGATTTGGTCAAGTTTGTATGCAGTAATAAGATCATTGACAAAGTGATTTTTTGTTTAGTGACCGGATATTCAAGGCTGCAAACTTCAAAGTGTGGGGGGGGGGGGGCAATACGGGATGTAGCTTGCATAAGAATAGAGCATTGAACCCACAAACTGGGCACACTCTGTTGACTGGAATTACTAAATATTGTCCCAGCATCTCCTGAGAGTCAGCAAAAGTGTTAACACTACTGTAGCAGAGACCTTTCAGATATCAGTCCTCACTAATGATGACTGCATCCTGAAGTTGCTGGCATTGTGGGAGAGGACAGAGAGCCCTACACACAAGAGGGTGGGGCTACAGGGGTCGGGCAAAGTGGCAGATGGTTTGACATGGGCTGTCAGTTGTAGAGTGTGGAGGTGTAGTTCCTAATGGAGATAAATCCTGTTTTTTAAGACATACTAGTTATGGTGATACAAAGAGGGTGGCGTGTAGCTGCAGCATGTCCGGTGACTGAAGGAGTTGAAAGCTCATCCTGCAGGGATAGTTTCATAGGGTGAGAACAGTGTAGTTGCATTTGTTGCCATTTTCAAAATACTTGAGACATTGGGGGTCGGTTTCAAGAGTAGAGCGTACGGTACATCCATGCCTGTGCTAGTGCTGTAATGTTTTGTGGACTAGTTTCTATTTGCACTCGGTCTTGTCTTGGTCTCTGTCTTGTCTTGGTCTCGAACATAGCGGTCTCAATGGGATGGGGGGGGGGGCATTATTCACAAAACATTATTTATTACTCGCCTCAATTCAAATGTAACTAGTCAGATGCATCTATTTTAAAAACATGTTACATTGTATAATTTTTTTCAACAGTCACTGTCAGCACTTCACAGTCCACACAAATCACATCATCGTGAAGTTAGCAAAGACATGTCCGAAAATGTCTGCGAAGTCAGCAGCAATTAAATTTGGCTTTACAGAGCACAAAGAGTATATTTGCAAAACGTCGCAGAAAAAGAATCATTTGGAATCATTCTGTATACCGATTCTGTCGAACCACCTTGACGGAGCCTGCTGGGACAACGTCTTCATTCACCAGGCATCTGAAGAGAAGGCACCATGAAAAACATTTTCCATCAGGCCTAGAGGGAGTGTTACACTGATTTGTCATACATATGACAATTCTGGGAGATTTTTAACGAAATGCATATGGACAATATGAATGAAAATATAACATGAATTTGGTTTAACAAGTAATGACACTTTACAGCAATGTATTTTTTTCTCTATAGTTGATCTGAGTATTGTGATGTCGATTCAAGCACTAGTCTGTTTTTGGTCTTGATCTTGGTCCATACGCGGTTCTAGACGGGGGCCTACGTGGCCCTGGCCCCTATTATGGCCCCTGCACTGAACAGCCAATGATTTAAATATGAATTTCTTATTGCGATATGTGCTGGATCGAAGAACGGATGTTCTAGACGGACTGCTTAAAGCGCTTCACACACGCGCTGTTATCTGCAACCTGAAGATCAGCAGTGTGAATTGTAAACTTCGGTTGTAAAAGCTAACAACTGGAGCCCTAAATGGACTAACTGCAAATAGGCGAATTTAGAACTGTAATGAAAATAAATGAAAAGCCAAATACAAAATAAAATGTATAAAATAAAATTGACATGTTTGGCCATTATACGCCCCCCTGATCATTTTGGTAGAACCGCCAATGTTCTTGGTCTTGATACCCTCCGGTTCTCGGCAGTGTCTTGGTCTGGATACCCTCCGGTCTCTGCAGTGTCTGGTTTTAGTATAGAGATGTTCTCAAACTTCCCCCAATCCGCCGCATTTGAGAGGTCAGGTTGAGCCTCTCTTTCTTTATCAGATTTAACAGATATGGAAGATCTGGCTAAGAGTGTAGAGAGGCTCCTGGTCATCACTGTTGTTCTTATCAACGCTGCATGGAGCTGAACAACATCGTCTGGTACGGAGTATTCAGTGTCAACACTAGACTTCAGAATCAGAACATTTTATTTATCCCGAAGGAAATTATTCATTAATTAGAGTTGCCTGGTAACGGCCAACTAATAAATACTGACACCGACGGCAGGTTACTTAGTGCATTAAAAAGTTCAGTGAAGTCCCCCTTTAGTAATTCAGACTACTTTCTCTTTAAATCATTCTTGCCCATGTTTACTGGCCGTTGGGTGAAGTGAGATTAGTTTCTGAATGCTAGACGTGACGTGAGCTGCAGTAGCATTAGCAGTGTCGCGTTGGCTCTCTAGTGGGAGACGCCACTAGAAACTTGTCTGCAGGCATTTCACTTAGACATGTACAGGTGTCACTGATTTGTGTGCAACCAATTGCAGTTAACTGCACTAATGACATTGACTACAATGGACTGACAGCTTCTCCACACAGTGAGTATAGAAAAGAATCACCCCTCACCTCTTTATGGGTTTCAGTTTCCCATTTAAAGCACTGTGACATGAACGTGAATACACAATATCCAGAAGTAATGCAAACAAGAGCTTTAGTGACATAACCAGACTGAAAAAAATGTGACAATTTGACAATTTGGCAATTTAGACATCAGTGCATCATTTAAATAAGATCTAGATTTCAACAGAGTTCAGAAGAGAGTAAAACCATAAAATATGCAGATAGCGCCCCCTGTAAGGTCCACTCGGGTATAATCATTTCTGTTCATGAAAGTAAATCCACAAACTAATTCAACACTTTTTTAAAATAGCAAAACTTAAACATGAATGAAAATTGGGACCTGGACTTATTTAACATTAAACTAACTATATGTTAACGCTGCACTAAAACAGATTATGTATGTGTGAATACATAATGTGATCTGATCTTCAAAAAGTCTTAATTCTAAGTGCTTTATAATAAAATTAAAGTTTAAACTGACATATCCTTACTAAACAAATAAGTAACTGATGGATTTTTACCCTTTATATTTAGTAACGTATTTGGACGTATCTTTATTGCAAGTAATATATGATTATGATTATGTGCAGTTAGGCTGCTCTTTGACCCCTTTACAAAAAGCAATATTATGGGATGTTCATGTATATTTTTGGGATGTCTTGGTTAATGGCCTGCTTCAGACGTTTACAGTGAGACATTTTTTTTTATGTTATTGTAGTTTTTTTGTCATTCTAGAATTGCATGTCCCAAATCCCATGGGCTTTTAGGTCACATGCCCAGACACAGGTACGACTGTACAGTTCTCTGATATTAACTGTGATGGTAATTATTTTTTCCCACTCTGACTGCAAGCTGGCTCAACAAAACAGCCTTATACCACTATTCTAGCACCACCATGCTTCACAGGTGCTGGTGTTCATATGTTATTTATTCAAATTTTTTATTATTTAAAAAATATATATATATTGTAGATTTATATTGTGTATATCTGTGAACGTGCTCATATGTAAAAAACATCTGTCCAATAAAACATTAGTAATGGGGTCGGGTCAGCTTATTATCAACAGATGTATTGGAGGAGAAATATTAAACATGGTTAAGCCAAGTCTCCCAATACTTTTACAGTATCTTACAACACACCAGTTTAAGGGGAAAAAAAATTAATAAAATAATTTATATATATATATATATATATATATATGTGTGTGTGTGTGTGTGTGTGTGTGTGTGTGTGTGAGTGTGTGTGTGTGTGTGTGTGTGTGTCAAAAACACATGTGAATGGCTTTTCAGTGATTAAATTTTCCAGTAAATCCGTTAGGGAAAAATATGAAAACAAATTAATTTAAATTAAGATATTATTCTTAGTGTTATACTCAATTTAATGTAACAATTCTCTAAGCAGTTAAATTAAGTCTCCAAGACACCAAGTGTCATAGCTATTTAGACATTCTTTAGGCAAGCTTTAGAAAAAGCTTTCTAAAAAAACTAAAAACTACTTGTTAAATGAGCATTAGAAGTGTGGATGGTAATTTGAACTAAATAAAAGTTAAATTCCTGAAAATGGCCTTTGTCAAGAGAAGGGGAATATAACATTTAATTTTATGCCTACTGTATGTCTATTGAATAATATCTTTAGCATATTGCTCTTGCTATGCAAGTTTATGACCTACATGATACCTTAATTGTTCATGGTCCTCTGAATTTTACTATTAAAATAGAATAGTTACAATTTTACAATTATGACCAAAACAGAACCATAGGTGTCCATTGCTTCATGTATACGTTTCATTCTTGCAAATTTGGTAATGACCAACACAAAGCCAATTTAATTTGCTTTAAATCCTTAATGTTCTGTCCCTCAAACGTCATGTTGAGACCAACAGGGGACCAGTGATTCACTGGTTGAAAAGTGAAAGGTTACTTTTAACATATCGTCTCATAAAATTGTGTAGCATCTTAAATCCCATGTATGTATTATGACTTTGTTCATTGTGTGAGTACAATTTACAGTGGAAGTTGCTGTTTTAATGGATGGATACAACTGTGAAATACACATGTATTGATAAAGTAAGCAGTGCATAGCCACGTGGCACCCAGGGAGCAGTGTGTGGAGATCTTGCCCAAAGGGTACCTCAGTGGTGCCACTGGGAGTCATGTGATTCAAACCAACTGCTTTGCGATCGCTGGGCCAACTCCCTAACCACCGTCCACCAGCTGCCTCGTTTACAGTACAGGTTTACAGTACAAATATGTGATGTAGTTGTCTGACACATTCCATATATTTATTTGTCCATATATTTGTCTCATTTAATGTGTCTGTAATTTTTAAAAAGTGTGAAACAATGGTTGTAGGCGTGCGTGTGTAATCCCATATTTCCGGCCTTTCTTGCCAGTGACCACTCCCTCTTCTGATTTGCATACACACAGAAGAGCTGCAACAAAAATGTGTAATATTAAATATTAATAATATTAATCATTAAATTATTAAGTGGTCGACCAGGGCAAAGTATTTCAGATGATCACTTTGCGGTTCACATGAACTGATCTTCACTCTAAAAATTGGGTATCGACAGGAGGCTGAATTGTATCGTCCGTCCTCCATAACAGAGTCTCAGTTAGCTCCTCCTCCTACATTGCGGGGGCGGAGCTTCAGACTCGGGAGGGAGCAGGCAGACAAGAGAGTCGGTCAACACGGCTCCTCATGAGAATTAAACAGGTAATTTAATGAAACTTGCACTCGTGTTTTCCTACAACTCAACAGGTGACGGATTATTTAGTTAATAAGAACGTGTCTGTTGGACGAGGCTGCTGGAAATATACTGGAAGAATATTGGTCGTCTTTGTCGTCTTGTTTGGGTAAGTTCACTGTAACCAGTCATACTGTTAAATTCTGTGTTGCTACGGTTGGGGTTTTCTTTAAAAAATAGTTAGCTTGGTATATCAATGGTTAATATTGTTTCTTTGAGTGCCAACAGGCGGTTAGAAAGTTAGCCGGGGCGACGTAAATGATAAACTTGACTTAAAAATTATTGGCTAGTTACCAAAACACCAGTTCTCGCTATTTGGGGTTTAAGAGTTCTGAGCTATTTTCAGTAGGAACGACAGAGTTCTGGTGGATTATGTTAGAGATTTGTTCTCCTCTCCTGAGTGGGTTTAGTGGAACTGTAGAGGAGCGTCCTGTCTCTTTAAACCGGGTCGGTGTGAAAAGTTCAAGCGACTGTGGCGTCTCTGCCAAGGCTGTCTCCTCCCCCTCCCCACTGCTTCCTCCCGTCGGGGTCTTATCAGACCCAGCACACTGTAAACATCTCTCTCTGTTTCTCTGTCTCTCTCTGCCCGTCTCTCTCTCTGTCTGTTTCTCACATGCATACACACACTACCCTGATGCATCACATTTTATCTCGAAAAAAATTGACTTGGCAGAGACATGGGCACCCAAAGTTTATAGTTCCACGTGGGGAACGAAGGCTAGTCTATGGCTGCAAAGCAGGGACCAACTCTATATTGAAGCCTATTTACAGTATTTTAATGCAATGTCATTAAAGTGCCTGTTGGTGGAATGGTCAGGCGTCCCAATACTTTTGTCCATGTAGTGTAGATAAGCCTTATTCTTCTCTGTTAGCGTCAGTGTAACGGGATTGGAATTTTTTGTGTTTTTGGTAAGAAAAACGTGTAATTTAAACAATGGAGGACAAAAACACAAATTAGCACGTCGGGCTCTGATTTTGTGGATTGACTTTTCTGATGTTTTTCGGCAGCACGAGCCGCAGGGAGATCAGAGGAGGAGCAAGAGAGCGCTCTGCGGGATAGTGGCCGCGGCTGGAAGTGAAATCAGAAAGCGGCAGATGGCTGGAGAAAGCGGGGAGAGGAAACGGCTCCCCAAAAGGCGACCTCACGGCGGAGGCGAGGAGAGATCGATCGGGAATCCGAGCGAAGGTGAAAAGATCCAGGCCGGACTGATGACTCGTAGAGAGCGGAGAGGGAAGGAGAACAGCACGGGGAAAGAAAGCCCTGCTGCGGGTGAGGGAAAGATGGAGGAGGACCAGGAGCTGAACAGAGCTGAGCAAACGGACTCCAGTGTTTTCTTCGATGAGGACAGTAACCACATTTTCCCGGTGGAACAGTTCTTTGGGAACCTGAATGCAGTCCAGGTAAGTGTATATACACGTCTGATTTTATTTTAATTTGACGATTAATTGTATATCAGAATACATCTTAGGCTAAACCACACAAATCGACTCGTACTAAATTATAAAACCACGAACAAAGAAGACTTTATTAAAAAAGTGCCATTGTCTGGACTAATTTAAATGTGTCCTTGGAGATGCTTTCAAATGGGCGCGATTTTAATGCTGCCTGTCAGTGACTGATTTATTGAATGGCCTGTTTTAATCAGTTATGACATTACTATTCACGACACCCCACATTATTTATTTATCATTAGACCATCACATGTAATAGTTATGTTCACATTGGTCTAAACAGAGGTCCTGGCCCTGGAGGACAAGAGACCAACATAGTTTGGTGATTTTCTTGCCCTGACTCACCTGCTAAACCTGGGAATTATCTGCTGGGAAATCACCAAACTATTGGACACCAGCCAGCTCTCATTCCCTTTGAGGAACCATATGGCTACTGTCAGTGATGGTTGGGAGATTAGAGTTAGCCCTCCCACTACATGTCAACCTATGGATATTATGTGACAGACACATGGATTCACTCTTTTGGTTGGTATGTGAGTACATGTGATTGTGAATAGTTGAATATTAAAAATCAAGCTTACATTCAAACAGAATATATAATCAGGAGAATAAAAACAGGTTTATTTCTCATGTTGGAGGAATTTTTACAGGTAGTATTTGATTATGGGCAGTTGGATGGCCTAGTGGTTAAGGCATCCGCCCTGCGACCAGAAAGTCCGGGTTCGATCCCCAAGGCCGCT
>JBBPDH010000017.1:12170132-12186840 GCA_037974565.1 Clupeocharax schoutedeni | reverse complement strand
TACAGAGTAGGGTTGGCCCAAATAGCATCCTGTAGTCTTTGAATACAAATATCAGAAAACTTGTTGTCAAGATCACTCTTGACTTAATATTTCTTATTTAAAACCCTTTTAGTACTTTTTAGGTTTTAGTTATTTTAAAATTATTTTCTGTTTTTGATAGTTTAACACATGCTTCCCTTTAACAAAGAGAAAAATATTACATAATGCTGCAAGTTAACCTTCCCGCATCAGCACTGAACTGATGAGTGACACTCAATGACAGGGATGTCAGGTGAGATGGTAGCCTATATGTTTCCACATGTCAACAGTAATAAGTAAATGTAGTACAAGAAAGTGCTGACAAAATGTACTGGGCAGTTTATATTTGTTGTCAAAACATCTAAACTCCAAAACTGAAATTATTAAACCAAAACCAAACCAAGTCATCATTACAGTTTATGGATCATGTACATTTTAATGCAGTCAGTTTTTGCCGCGTACTCATGGCAGCCTTCACAGGAATTGAGAAGCAATACAGACTGTAAAACAAGGGACTGGAGATGACTTATAATAACTTTAAAATGAATAACATTAAAACTCGTGTTCAGCATGAGCCTGAGTGATATGATTACAAAATGCACAGTATTTAAATAAAATATTTTTAAAAATAAGGCACATTCAGGTTGTTTGAGTGCTCTGTACAGCAAAGTTTTAAGGCAATGTTCATTTTGCCTGGTATGAGAAAAAACGTTGAGCCACGAATGTTCTTGAAGCTCATAATTTGGTAGAGGCTTTTTCCTTTGGCAGCATGCCAGTGCATTTGGAGTTTGCCTGTGCAGGAGTGGGTTGTCCATATCAGATGTCCTTGTGCATCCAGAAGATGGGCAGTCCTCTGTTATCTGTGTATGGTGTCGTTTCCAAAGTCTGATCAACTGGAGTCCATGAGGAAGAGGGAGGGGGCGGTGGGGCAGGAGGCGGTGGCATTGGAGAGGAGAGAGGGGATAGAGAAGAGAATGGTGGAGGAGGCGGATGGGGCAGAGATGAAGAAATGGATGAAGGTGATGCAGAAAGCGACGAGTTTGTCAGAGGTGGTGGAGGAGGAGGAGCTTTAGGCACGGGCATAGATACATCGCTCCTTTTTCTCTCTCTCTCTTCATCTCCCTCATTCTCGGCTGTCCTGCAGAACTTGTGCAGCAGTTCCATGGGCATGAAAGAGGCTAACGTGCCCACGTTCTGCACAGGCCGGGATGGGACGAAGCCCAGGTGGGCATAGAAGTGCTGCTTGTCATGGGTGGTGAGGCAGAGGCGGGTGCAGCCTCGCCCCCGAGCATACCGCTCCACACCCTCCATCAGTATGCGCCCATAACCCTTTCCCCGCAGCTCCGGTTGCACCACCACGGACTCCACAAACAGACTTCTGCTCCCCAGCACTCGGGACCCACGGGCATGGCCAATCAGCGTCTCGCCCTCCAGCAGCAGGAGATTTACAGGGTAGTTGTTACTTGACTGACGGAGGCCGTGGAGCCTCGCTCCCATGCTGCGCTGCCACTGCGTGTTCAGGAGTCCTGCACAAGCCTCTACCAGCTCCCAGCGCTCATGGAGAGGGACGATTCGGGTGCGGTTAATGTCACCATCACACCTGCGCACAGGCCACGTGCAGGAATCATCACAGGAGTCAAAGTTCAATAACTCTTGGGCTAAGCCTGAAATCATGTCCTATTCAGAGCAATACAAACTTTTTATAGATTTAATAATACATCTCAGAAAGTAGCTGGTTTAATACATAATGAAATAAATGAATAATTCAAAATCGATGCTGTTTAGTGCTTTCATGCAGGTTAATTGCACTATGCATAACTTTGTACAAGTTATTTCCACCATACAAAGATCCATTTCCTTGCACATTTCTTCATCATGTTGATTTTCACAAAAGCTCCAATAATGGTTTACCCACACCTAGCCCATACTACAGGGTAACTGGGCTGATTTGCCCCAGAACGATGATCTTCCCTGATTTTCCTGTGGTGTGTGGGGGTCTATGATCAATCTACTTCCAGTTCATCTGGGCGGTCCCGATTGTGAATTGTACATATTCAACATGTCCGATATTTACAACTTAGTACTCTAATGTGGGGTGTAAGCAGAATCTGTGGCGAAAATTTGTGTAATGTAATGCTAAAGTCGTGTGAGAAAGAAAGACTACTGACCAGAGAGAGCCAGGATGAAAGGCACTTGTTAGTGAGTATGGAAGAAATTCTGAGCAGGGAACCAAAATTGAGTGCAAGATAGATACACTTGTTGATGAACAAATTATGGCAACAACCTGAATGTCTGTTTATTTTCTGTGCAAACAGCCCACACCACCAGCACAACAATCAGCTCACTGTCTTTCGGTCTGAAGTGACATTATTTTGAGAGAAATTCCTGCAAGGTTTTGACAATTATCACAGCTGGTCAGAACATGTATTGGTGAGCATGATCTGAAAGTGTGTGTTTTATTCAGGGCAGATCTTAAATATGTAAAACTTGAACTGGACCCAGCATGCACAAAACACAACAATCATCATAGAGCAGTTTTAGTGCATTCCTTTGTTACAAAGTGCTTGAGTTGAGCATAAAGTGGCATATCTGAAATTCCAAAAGCAGCGCTCCAAGAAAGAGGTTTATAAGAGTGCACCAAATCTACTACATAAAAACACCACTCATTAGAAAACATCTGAGGCCAGGATGATGCCTAAATAACCCCTGAAAAAAATCTGTTCTTGTTTCTGGAAAACGTTTGCGTTGCTTTCCAACTGAAATGCCATGTTTCAGTAGCAAGAGTCACAAGTAGCTGTAGACAGAACCTGAGCAGACAAGTGAAGCAAACATGCTTTGGCAATGCATAAGGCGTGCAGCAGTACAGGATGGATTGGAACACATGCTGTAAGTTAAACCACTGGGCTGCTACAGCACCAACATGACAAGAACATATATATGTGTGAGGTGATGACACTTCTTAATTAAATGCAATAACGGCTAAACGGTTTGATGACCCTCAGCTGCTGCAGAGCACGCTTTCTGTGGTCAGCTCTCAATTGGGCCTCTACTATGTAAAATGCTTTTGCAAACAGATTCTGCTGTAATTCTGTGTTTCCTTTTTCTCAACCAGGAAGATGTAACAGGTCAGTCTGTTACATCCCCTGATGGCTCAAGAGACTTTTACACAGTTTAACAGCTCCTGACCACAGGGCTGAGGACACAGCGCAGAGCGGTGGTTTTAGAAAGAGGGCAGATCTTTCCTAAGTTGCTATTGTATGAAAGAGTAAGCGGCTCACATACTCTTCAAAAACGGATTACACATTTAATGGATCTAACTCACAGTCTTGCCTGCTTTCTTTCTACTGAGAGCTCAAAAAGCCATAAAAATCTATTCAGCAGACTATTTGCGGAACCTGATCAAATGAGACAGCTGCCTGATAATTCTCTTATTAGTTTGAACATCTTTCCATAGAAAAAAAAGTTTTTTTTGTATTGTTTTCAAGTACAAATGGTTTAAAACAGGTTAAAGCATTTCTATGTGCCAAACAGTAAAACACCATTACAAACAATAAAGACAGTTAATGCTGGAAATTTAACAACACAGCTTGGTTCTGTTGAACAATGAGGCACTACCAGCTTGTTACATTGCAGAATTTGAAATACAGTTAAATGCATATACTCCATTAAAGTGTAAAGTGACCATTCATGCAGTGGTCATACATGAACACAGAGCACAGCACAAAATTCTTCCTCTGCATTTAACCCAAGTGAAGCAGCAGGCAGCCAGGAACACAGAGCCCCGAGGAGAAGTGGTTATAATGGTATCCCATATTATAACTACTTCTC
The DNA here is from genome assembly GCA_037974565.1 of Clupeocharax schoutedeni. NCBI lineage: Eukaryota > Metazoa > Chordata > Actinopteri > Characiformes > Alestidae > Clupeocharax > Clupeocharax schoutedeni. The sequence goes on along the minus strand of JBBPDH010000017.1, from coordinate 12,182,994 downwards.
CTGGAGAACATGAAGCTAATGTCAAGGTCTCTGGTCAAGAACTGAGAAAATGAATGAGTGGAACTGAATCCACACGCTTCTATTTAATTTAGCTAAAACTCACAAAGACCTGAATTAAATGACACCCAGCGATTAAACATCCACTCTTACCTACAGCGATGCGTCCACAGAGAGACAGAACTGAGCCTGTTCTATGCACAGACACGCTTACACACCCAAGAGGAGAGTGTCAGAGTGAGGAAGTGAATGATCAGTGTGAATGCAGTAATGGGGTAAATCAGCTCAGAATGCTGATCTCAGATCAGACTGAACATCAGTATTATTAGAGCTCACTTATGAGGTCTTGCAGGGAAGCACTATTTTTAGGTGTGCAGTTCTCACAGTTGACTTTTTTTAACAAGTGATCTCACAAGTGGTGGCAAGTGTGGTGACAAAGCATTAGAGGCAAAGTTTAATTCAACTACTAAACACTGACATGCATGGTTTTAGCTGGCATGCTCACACAAAACTGAACTGGGTGAATGGAGCCTCTGCAGAGATATTTGAAACGTTTCAATGGGGAATTCCACAGATTTCTACGTAATTCAGTAGTGGGGCTGTAAAGTCATTAGACCAGACTGATGTCTCACCTTATTTTCAGTATCAGTGTTGATGACAGGAACCGGGGATTGAGACACATGCAATGCTAATATTTTCTACTACTGCAGTATTTATTTACTATGCAAAATGTTCAGTGAGCTTACACGTCCTCTGGGTGGTTATATGTATAGTTGATTACATGTGTACTATTTCACCACACATCACCCTCTGTGTAACTCTAAGTCATGCGGGTTTTAACAATAGATCTTAGATCAAAACCTTCTGCACCAAAACAATGTTTTAAATATGAAGCAGTGTATCCATAACCATTTCAAGCCCATGACTTCCTGATTGAAGGGCGAATGCCCTAACCCCTAGGCCACCAGCTGTGCATGTGCTACAAAGTACTGTTGAGCATTTTGGACAAAAGTATTGGGACACACCTGTTTGATTTTCCTTGTAGATAGCCTTCCAAGATGAGGCTAAGGGAGGACAAATTCCATGTTAAAGTCCAACCAATGCATTGTCATTAAGGTCCCTGATGGTGGAACTGTCAGGCGTCCCAATACCTTTGTCCATATAGGAGCGGTTTCTCTGACAGGGATTAAGCCTAGTACTCGACTAAAAAGAATTGTGAATGGTTATTTCCCTGGACTGGTCTTCATCTTTTTCTGTGAAACTGGCACATCATGTATGAAGTCTAATTTGAGCACCAGGGGGCGCTGTCAACACAAAGTCTATGCAGAAGTTGTTTCCTAATATGGTGTTGTGTCCTGTGCCGAACAAAGAAAGAATATTTAACTCTAAAACTCTGGCTATTATTTCTCCAGTTAATGCAACAGTGGTTAACTATTATATATACAGCATAAACAGAGCCCACCCTCTGTCGATAGGAGTTCATTCGAGTTAGGAGTTGTAGTTTAGCTAGTTTTGAGCTCTGGCAGGCAAAGTTGGCAATCCGTTCGACAAGGGTCTTCTCGAAGCACATTAATAACCAGATTCTGTTCAGTAAAGGAGAAATTAATCAGAACTGAACACGCAGTCGCTCCAGAGTCATGGTAAACACTTTGTCATTCATTTAAAAGTTAAACACGTGATACTGTTTACCCACATTTTCATCCTTATTTTCTTCCTCTCCGTGTCAGAAAACAGGCTCCGAACGAGGCCACAAAGAAATGTCTGCTGTCAAAATCCTTATTCTGCCTTATAAGCATAATTTATAGCTCAGCTCTCAAGATTCAACTGCCTCTGCATTCAGTGACAACTTACAATGAATGAGGAGTCTCCTCCAGTCTTGATCTAGTCTAGCAGCTCGCCCTCTACAGGACAGGAGGAGGCTCTTCACTGTGTTCAGACTCCAATTCTCTCAATGAAATTTTCAAAAGGATCAAAATTCCAGTAATGTATGATAATGGAAAGCAGTTGTAGCTTTTTAGCTTCACAGATTAATAAACGAATAATAGGAATATTTTATGGAAAGTTTCATTTATAAATTTTGTGTGTAAACGAGAAACCTCTGCACCTTTAAGTCTTACATTTTAATGACAAATGGTATCAACAGTAATTAAAAAATTATGAATAATGTTTTACATGAGTTGTTTCATTTGTGCTCAGAGACTAATTCTTTTAATGTCACTTTAAGGAAGGATCAAAATTCCTGTAATGTCTTAATGTAAAGTCAATGCACCTTTTAATATAAAATTTTAATTCAAAAATTGTATTAACACAAACAAATAAGAATTCACTTAACATTAAGTTAATTGTCTATAGTATTTATACCCAAATTTTGAATATATAGGTCTTATTTCATATTGAGCATTTTCTAAAAATGTTTAATGTTACATTGTTCTGGTCTTTGTGTCTGTTTCCTCTGAGAAAATGAAGAATATGAATAGTATTTTACTGAACAGTTTAATTTCTTAGTAAGAATTCAGCTGTAATAAGTACAAATGAAATTTTAATTCAATTTAAATAAAATGTAATTACTTGACGTTGCCTTTTCTTCTTCAGGTGGTTTATTAGTATGAAAGTTACATTAAAATTAACTGGTATAAGCCATGATTTTACACTTGTGAACAGAAACTATCATCACTTTTTTTTTTAAAAAACATGTCTTCCATGTTTTCCACCCTTAGTGCTGATGATGCTGTTACTTGTTCAAACCCAGTCAGAGGTAAAAGATGGTAGTAGATTTTGTGCACTCTTTCTTGGAACGCTGCTTTTGCCACTTTATGCTGAACTCTAGCACAAATGACATACTTAATGTAAATAGTAGTAACCAATACATACTTTACACCAACTGATGGGAAAACGAAGTAGAAATGGGACTATAGGACTCCAGTTGACATCCTGTAACTTACCATGACTTGTGAACATACCATGACTTATATAAAATGTAACATATGTAAAACTGTTTTGGAAGAGTATGTAACCAATCGAACATTTTAAAACCACTGATAATGTCTAATAATTCACCATTACAAAGAAAAACTAAATACAGTATAGTACTTATTGGTGTTTTCCAAACACAACCATCCAATGATATGCCGAGTAAGGCACAAGTTGAAGCGCCAGAATGCAAAACTGCCACTATTTCAGTTCATACAGGTATTCAGTTCATCACTGTTCCAAAACATTCAGAAAATCAATCAATCATTCATTGCACAAATACATAAGAGGAAAAAGAAATAAGCATGGAAATTACAGTCTAATTAGTCAGCTTTGTAACTCCATGCCCTCTAATACAAGCTTACTTTTTACTGGTACAATGTGAGGTGATGGCCCTGGAATAATAATTTTGTCCGAGTAAGCCATGAAAATATTACTCTCAGTCCTCTATGAGAACACCTTCCCCTCAGTTTCACTTCTTCCCTTTCAAAACACTCACAGTGAGTCAAACCAAGTTAAGAATCAGAAAGTGTTACCAAAACGTTTGCTTTATTTAATCTTCAGGACAACTTTTCCAGAATGACCAAGAGAAGAAATAAGCACTAGATTCTTTCTCACATCCTCCAATAGAGACTGCCAGCGGAGTCAAAGTAAAACAAAAATAATCCATGTAATAATAATATAATAATAATATGATAATAATAATATAATAATACATGAATCAATACAACATGTGGAGTTTGTGTGAGCAAGACGAGGACCTAAGGTCGGTCACCGTGGATACCACCAGCACTAACTCAACGCACCAATAGCAGGAAAGGAAACAAGTCTTATTTTATTAAATAAGTGTTAATCAAAGCTTTGCGCGGTCATAAAATGCTTCTAAAATGTCTGTTCAACTTCTTTTTTTTTTGCATTTTAACTTTAGATTTGACTTTAGGCTTCTTGTTTTCCCCAACCACACTTTTTTATTTTCTTTTTTTATTTTTTAAGTCCACTGAATTCTTCTTTTTTTCTTTTAGCGTGTCCATAGGAAGGGATGGGTCCTTGGCTGGGTTATTTGTTGTTTTATGTATGTTGTGCGTATGTGTGAATGTATGTTTAGGTGTAAGCCAGTGTATGTATGTGTGTTCGTGTCAGACGGGTTGAGAGTTGAAGCCGTAGGAAAGGTAATGCTTCTTTTTCATACCGAAAAGCTGATGTTTTGATTGTGGCCGTGCATGTGTTTTTGTGTGTGTGTGTGTGTGGAGAATGGGGTCAGAGAGAAAGAGACAGAGCAAGAACAGAATATTTCATTCTCTTTCTCTTCTGAAGTTGAGCATAAAAAGGAGTGTGTGCCTACAAAATATGTCTATATAAACTGTTTGATTATGTGTGTGTGTTTGTTTGTGTGTGTATGTGTGAGTGTGTAAGGCACGACCAGTCTCTCAGTCTCTAAGATCCATGCTGGAGCCAAACAGAGCCACCAGCTGCTCCTCATAATGAGCTATGTTCCTCTTCATGATCTCTTTACATGGGCCCAGCAACCGCTCAAAAGCTTGCACATCGATCACTGTAAAACACACACACACACACACACACACACACACACACACACACACACACACACACACACACCATATTAATAAAAGATTTAATAACAAAGAATGGATTGAAAACATAATCAGCGTTCTCTACAGTGATAAACCACTCAATCACACAAAGAGAGACATCTGTGCACCAGATAACTGATAAGGTTATGGTTAAAAGGCTTATTACTGATTATTTAGAAAGCTGTGATGTGTAAGCTTGATCCTGGTTCTGTCAATTATTTCAAGCTAAATTTGGCTTCAACAGAGTTTTCTCAAGCTACAGTTCAGGCAGAATTTCTTTTTGGGACAGAAAATGACAAGTTCAGTCCCCTCTGTTGCCACAGTGTTCTCCTTCAAGTGTGTTAGATGTGACTTTTCCAGTGATATGTGAGCCTTTATCCTCTCTGTGTTGGTGGAGGGTGACGGAGGGTGGAGGGGAGGTACAGTTGGTTTCATGCGGAATTATGTCAAGCTAAATTCTGGGGTTTTTTTGTAGACAAAATCAGGTAAAAACTCTGGCTTTTGTCTGAAACAGAATTTCAGACTGAATTCTGCTGTACTACTGCTGGGTTTGAACTGAATTTGATCTGGCTATAGTTAGCACTGTCAGGCACAGTCATGCTTGAACAAGATTTTGTTGCAGTTTGTTACAGTTGGGTTCAGAACTGTCAGGCATCTGATTCAGACAGTTTTGTATGGATATGGATTGGCTCAGAAAGAATTTGTAAGGGCTACAGAACGTTTTAGACAAAAATCTAGCAAATGTCTGTCAGTTTCAGATTCTGAAGTTGCTGTTGTGGGTGCTGTTGAGTCAGACTAGTCCAGGACGCTTTCCGCTTTTAAATAGGTTTAGGCTAAAATTGTACTCATGATTAAAGCTCTGCTGTGCACACAAACACATACCCAAGCACTTGACATCTCCAGCGGCATAAGCGGAGGCAGCCCGTGGTTTATTGGTGACAAGAGCAAGCTCTCCAAAGTACTGCCCTCTGGTGCAGCGAGCAATATCTACTTCTGCATTATCCTGCCTGTCTGCTTTTGTCTGAGAGAGAGAGAGAGAGAAAGGGAGGGAGGGAGGGAGAGAGAGAGGCAGAGAGAGAGAGAGAGGGAGAGGGAGAGGGAGAGAGAGAGAGAGAGAGAGAGAGAGAGAGAGAGAGAGAGAGCTTTAGTTTTAAAAGATAAGGACATGCTTTAGGGTATACGAGAATCAGTGTGTGTGGAGGCCCAGAATAGAGTGTGTGTTTTACTTCACTCCACAACAGAAACATCTTATTGTATTAAAAACTGCTTACACTCCTCCAGGCCACCAAAATTCACCACTAATCCTCTGTTTCATTTTAATAAGGTTTCATATGATCTAAAGAGCAAGCGATTAGTAAACAAAACAAAAAAGCCTCAGTTCAAAAAAGAGCATCACTAAGTTGAGTGGGGACATTTAAGGTATATCCCTTGATAATAAATGGATGGAATTATGTAAAAAGACAAATATACTCACTTTGCTCTTCATCATGATCTTCACTTCCCCAGACTCCACGATGTAGAAGCAGTCTGCCTTATCGCCCTAGCAGAACATCTCTATTAGAAACAGTAGTACTCCAATGTTCCTAAGTGAAACATCTATCTAAGAATCCTGTTAAACTGAAGTCCACTCATTACATCTGTGTTTTCATTTTTCCAAAAATAACCATCGTTTATCTTTATCTTCGTCTTTTTTCCTGACATTTCTTCGTTCCGTAGCATTAAATTGGCTTGTTTTGTTGCTATGCCTTTAATACAGTAATACAATTGAAAAAAAAAAATTTCTGATTTGCAGTTCAATACATGAACTAGAGGATGAACATGATGTTTCACAACATTTGCAACATTTCCAACAATGAAGTATGTTTCAATGTATCCACAAACATCTTCTGAATTTGGCAAAATATTGATGCGTGTTTGTGCTCAAACATGTATACACTTGCATCTTACCTGCATAATGATTCTCTCGCCATCTTGGAAAATCTTCACTCCCAAAACATCAACAATCTTCATCCTCTCAGACAACTATTATAAAAAATTGGGAGATTAACAAAAAGAGTAAAACACAAAATAGGATATTACTCACTAAAATGCAGTTTAATCTAAAGTAAAGTTATAAACAGTTATGAGGAATTAGATCAGACACTGCAGAATTGATCGTACTCAAGATTCTACATTAGATACATAGGGTCTCATAGCTGTGCACGTGAGTTATTATTAATAATCTTATATTGATACAGTTATTATTATTATTATTACAATTACATTTCTATTCAATAACTGTTTCTAACTGTTTTTTGGCTTAAATGGTTAGTCAGGGGTGCCATATGGTCACATTTATGTTTAGCTTTGAACCTCTTAAGACAGACTGGTGTAGCAGATTAACAAGCAGCAGTAAGTAATTAACTTGAGCCTAGGAGGGTCTCTAGCAGAACAGGCTGAAACAAACCCTGCCAGCAAGCACTTTTAATGATAGACATGAATGTATGCTTTGAAACACACGCTACACACCGTTTAATTAAGGGATAAATAAGTGCATCCAGACCAAGAACGTCACCATTTTCTGACGTAGCATGGGCATTAGTGTTTTTTTTAGTGCAGTTTGTTTTTCGTCACTGATTTGTGACTAATCAGAAAATCAAAAAATTAAAAACAACATCCAACATCCACAGTCAAAGCAGGGGTACAGCTTTTAAGACTTGGTTTTCGATTTGAAAATGCAACTGTGGTAGCTGGTTCAAACATGCAAAGAAATAAATATTTTTTATGCCCGGCCAGACACTTTTTGGCATTTGTTCAAAAAAGCCAATTCCAAAACATCCAAATCACTCACCTCCAGAGATTTGAGGAGTGGCACAGACTCAATGAATAACTCATACATCCTCCTCTTTTTTGCATTGTTCTTTACTATGAGCCTACGGAATGTTGCTCGGTCCTGTAAAACATACACACAGGAAATTTGATGTATTAAAACATAACTTACCTTGCTATTGTTCATCATAAGATTATCTACTATTTGACAGCAACAGCAGACTGTATACATCACTCAAAATGTCATTTACTGAAATAATTGACAGCATTACATAATTCTGGTCAAGCCAACTTAAAATGACATGTTATACTAGTTTCATTTAGCATTTGATATATTTATGCTAATCAACAAAACCTTTTATGCACTACACTCAAACTGATTTACTACATCAGACTTTTAACCAGCCACTTGGTGGTGCTGCAGCTCAATACTGAAAAGAGGGTTATCCCATTCAAACACCAAAAAAGCATGACTAAATGAAGTGTGCATTAATAAATACTCAAGCACATTTACTCATGCGCACACACACACTCACCAATCCCCAGAGGGCTCCCTCCTGCTTGGCAATGATGGTAGCAGCACGAGGTGTGTTGTACATGAGCGCCAGCTCTCCAAAGCTGCCCTTATTATCATATTGACCAACGCAGCAGCCTACGCCGTCCTTCTGCACCACAATATCATACACTCCCCTGCAGCACAAACAATAGGGCTCTTAGTGCTGTCACAATACATTTTGTTCAGCTAAGGTCTGTTTACCTACATGACAAACAGTAGAAACAGAATGTCTTGAATTTCTGACAAGCACCGATTCAACACAGATGGGGTTCGGCTCTAGAAATTGAAGAAGGCACAGGTGGAAAAGCATTTATATCATTGGAGGTGTGCTGGACTTAAATTGCTGTGTGTTGGTGCCTTAACAACACTGCTCCCACACACTGCAGGGCTGGCAGAAGTTTCTAGATGCATGTTAATGAATTAGAGTGCAGAGACTCCAGAACTTTATGCTACAAACATTTGTCAAATGAATTAAGAGATAAAAAGACAAATAATTAATTAAATGAAGCTTACAATAATCATGAACCAGAAATTACACACAACACAACAATATATTCCCAACTAAAACAAGGTCAGCTAAGTGTTTTGGTTTAACGACAGCCCTGAGAAAGAAGAGGGTAAACTGTTTATTCTGTTTCCCTCTGCCTGTTCACACATGCGTCGCATGATGTTTAAGAAGCAAGCAAAATTCATTCATTCATTTGAGAAAAATTCAAATAAAATGATACATACGATAAGTTATAAAACATTTCAGACAATACGGAGCTGTGTTCGAAAAGTTCACTCGTTCGCTCATTCCCTACATAGTGTTTGCTCTATAGTGGGTTAAGGAGTAAACAAGGGGAGGCGGCATTTAGTTAATTTCGGACACTGTTTGTTTGGTGTATGCTGACGGGATTCCGTGCCAGGGAACTTGTAAACTTGAAGAGCATTTGGAGCTCTGACAGTCAGCACTCACTCGCTCATTTACCATATATGTGCTTTCATTTGTGTACAGTGTCCGGAAACTGGATTTTGGCAGGTTGTGCTGCGATTTTGTAGTGCACTAAACTGACGTTTGGAATTTCTGAACAGCACAACAAAATGGCTGACACACTACATAGTACCACACATATTGAACTAGTGCACTTTTCGAACACAGCTGTAGAGTTGGTGTATACAAAGCAGTTGAAAAGAAGCCCTGACATCTTGGAAAAGCTAGATTCGAGATCTTTTTATGTAAAACTGAAGAAGTAAAACACAATGATCGACTACATCTGGGGTAAGTGGAAAACTGCAAAATTTAGATTTGATTCACTGAACTATTTATTGAATGCCCCTTTTCACACCAAAAAAGTAAGCAATAATCTGCTCTGCAACATATAATAAGGTCCTTGTCACTCACATCATCACTGGATATTAATAAACATTTTTGAAACTTTTTTTTCTGGATATAGTTCCTACTTGTATGCACACACATACACACACATGGCCACACCTCTCAATGACATAGAAATTGTCCCCATCATCACCCTGGTTGATTACGTGTTCTTCTGGCTGCACAATCACTTCAAACATGGCGTCCAGAACTTGTGAGAACTGCTCCTGTTAAGAGTGAGAGAGATATTAAGCATGGATGTGTTTGTGTGTCTATGAGCACATGCTTGTGTGAGTGTTTACCTGGTCAAGAGCTTTAAAGAGCAATATGTCTCTGCATGCCTCCTGTAACCTGCATCTCTGTTCGTCTGTTTTTGGATGAACAATTCTTGGCTCTGAGTCTTCTTCATCGTCATCAGGATTCAAAGGCTCTGCACAAACTGTGAGACAGATATTACTGTTAAAGCTCATGACAATCAGCACTGTTTTACTGAGAAATCAAAATACCTAAACAAATAAAAAAGGAGCATGTTACTGAGAAAAAGCTAAAGTTAAAAATGCATGAAACAAAAACATTTTAAAAAGTGCATCTAGCAGGCTCAAAGAAAGACTATTATACACATTTAAAACAGTAATTGAGTTTAATTTAATAATTATGACAGCCACAGGAGCTCATTATTGCATCTCAGTCTCATGAGCTCTTGCCCTAACCATTCCACCTCAATTTGCTCATTCCCATGGCGATAGTCACCTTGGCACATCTCAAAATTAATAGGGGGTTTGGATCAGTATAATGGACTATGGCATCACAGACCAAAAAGATGCTATTTATGCTATTTCCATATCAGTATTGTGTCTTTAAACCATTTACTGTCATTTGTTAATACAGATTATTATCTTTTACTTCACTCTACCAAGCATTCAAAGCATTTCACAGCATTAAAATTCCTCTTATGGAGCCATTAAATACATTTTAAAATGCAGAACATGAAAACATCCACATGCTGCGAAAAACAATTGAAGTGTCAAATTAAGTGAAAACTTTTAGTGCAACAAACATTAGGGGGCCCAAATTAGTGAGCACACGGGGGGGAGGGGGGGCATAATTACTGCTATACACACCCTTGGGGTGGGGTGGGGGGGAATGAGAGACAGAGAGGCAAACCACATCTCTGTGTCTCACACACAGTTTCTAAACCACATGATTAGTGCAATGACGTCAAAAACAGCTCACCCGACACTCTCCGGTTAAATCTGCTGGGGGGAGGGGCTGCAGGAGAAAAAGAAAGAGAGAGAGAGAGTTAATGAAGGTTCACATTTTCTCTCACTGTTACACACAGTTTGTTCACATTTACCAACACCATCTTGTTGTCCCTGTGGTTACTGTGTGGGTGTACTGCCTCTAAGGTCAGTCAAAAGGTCTAACCTGGAGACTGCAGCAGTATTAAATGTGTACAAGTGTGATCAAGTATTCTTTCTCTCTCTCTTGCTCACACACACACATTGACATCACAGTGCGAGAATGACTGCACTGGGCTTTCTCCCTCTGTGTATTCCCTCTTCCATTACAGTCTCTTTCTCACCATGCTGTAAGAACCTATTAACTCCATGGTGTGAAACTGGGCCTTAGTGCACACACTGAAACAAAAGCATGTGTATACACATTTGCACTCTCACTCAACCATCCAAACATACACACACACACACACACACACACACAAAAAAATACTGCTACTCAAAGTAAATTAAGATCAGTGTCAGTATTTTGGGCTCCATCCAAAATAGCATTAGTTCTGACACTATTGATTATTGGGGTGGCAATGATACCAGTAGCATTTCAGTATGAGCTTCAAAACTTGCACTTTGTGTTTGCACAGCAGTAGATGGAGCTTAACTGAGCAAAACTGCAATAACAATAGCAAACACTAAAGCAACAGCAGAAGTACAAAATGCTCAAGGCAGAATGTATGGTCATTCTTTTAAGGGCGATAAGACCAGCAACGATTTTAAGCCATCAAACTTGTGTGGCAGTTTGTACAATCCAGTCAGATGTCCCTGATGCCCATTTTGTAAGAATGTCAGATATGCAACAACAAATCAATCAATCAATAAAATTATCTATGGCATTGCAATTGTATTGTCCTGTCCAGCAAAGGGGTTCTGAGAGTGAAAGCACAGCTGCAACAGCAAGTTGGATGCAATGGGTGTTTATTCGAATGGGAGGTAGGACGCTTGCTTGGATTTGCAGAATCAAGTTGTGAATCCAAACACCTGGTACAATCAAATTTCATTTAAAAATGGGAAAGTGGCAAAAGGGCACAGACAAACCACATTACACAACTTGGCATTTAAACATGATCTATAGATATGTAGTAACGTACACGTGAACGTCATTTACTATGTTTTTTTTTTTGGTTTAATCCACTGGGTTTAATACAATTCAGGTCAGATATATTTAAAAATGTACATTTCCAGCACTTGAAACTGAAAACTGGGGAAAAAAAGATTATGAATGTCTGTTACAAGTTCAACATTACTGAGAGCCTGGTGGTGTAGTTTTCCTCTTTTTAAGTGATACATACAAAAGGAACTTGAGTGCTAACAGCTTCCCTCCCCCTGAGAAGAGTGTTACGGTTAACCTGTTTACCATTTAAACAGCAAGACAGAATACAAATATTTTATTGATTACAACAGTCTGAATGATCTTTTATTTTGAGAAAAAACAAAAACAAAACAAAACACTGCTCGTCTTGGTCATGTATTACGGAACATCCAAAAGTGGTCTTCAAAAATGAGAAAACAAACGCACTTCGTTTTCAGTTGCACCAGTCCGTGAAAATATTGTTTTATATGAAACTGGTCCATGGTGCAAAAAAAGTGCCGCTGGTCTAAGGTATTCAATTTAGGTGTAGATTTCAAAGGGGGAAAAAAAACAAACAAACAAAAAAAAAAACAGTACACAACAGATTCTCTCGCTGCATGTGTACATGGATATCGTAGATGAGGTGCTTCAGCTTCACGTGGAACGGATGTCAAGTGCCTGAAGTTGCCATGACAACAAAATACAAGGAAGACCTCCTCATTGCCATAACAACCCCCACCCCTGCCTACATCACCACCCACTCACACTCTTATAACGACCAGGGAGAATGGACTGAGAGCGCAAGGGAAAATAGTGAAGATAAAAAAGAAGTATGGAGAAACTGAGAAGGGTAAAGAGGGGGAGAGAGGGAGAGAGACAGAAACAGAGGGGGAGAGGAAAAGAGAGAGAGAGAGAGAGAGAGAGAGAGAGAAAAAGTGAGATTATTTTATACTCCTCTCTTATACCTGCTCATGGATGACAAGTGCAGTAAAAGGGGGAATTCCAACGAGTGAGTGAATATTTTCAAAAATTATCTTCTCACTTTATTTTCCCCATCATCTGCCATTAAGTCAGCAAGATAACTGCAATTATGAACAGCTACACATTATTAGTCAGCAAAGGTGTCAAATCATGTGGGAATGAATTCTATTAATATTCAAAAGTACATGTACTGTGTACTCTAGCATGGAGTTCAAGGTTTTTCTCTCATACCCATTTTAA
>JBBPDH010000017.1:12151283-12166942 GCA_037974565.1 Clupeocharax schoutedeni | reverse complement strand
ACACACACACACACACACACACACACACACACACACACACACACACACACACACACACACACACACACACACTTTGTGTATGTATATACATGCACACAAACCTTTGTATTTACACAAACCTTTGTATCATATTTGTAAAGTGACCATTTTTACATTATACTGTTCTGTGGTATAGCTTTTATTCTATGGGTTGCATCATTTCTACTTTCTTCTTTTGTTCTATCCACTTTGCTGCTGTAGCAATGCAAATTTACCAACCATGGGAGTAATATAGTTTTGTCTCATATTATTTTATTCTGTTCTGTGCTATTGTAATCTATTCCAATGTCAAATATTGGCAGTCTGTGAGGATGCATCCACATAAGAAAATAGCTGTACTATTGTACACTGTACTTTGTACAAAGGGCAATAAAACTTTGAATCTTGAAAATCTATTCTATTTCTTGTACCTTTTCCTAAATGTAGTACAATATAGACCAAAGCAAGGACAAATCTGGATTGGGCCTCCAAGAGCCTGGAGGGATGCCCATCAGAATTAGGGCAGGCCATCACTCAGAGTAAAAGTGGAGCACTCAGGTACTGAGGGAAGTATAAAGAACCTATGTAATGGAAAAACACATTTTCCTAACTTTTTAATGAAAGAGTTTAATGCAGCATGTGGACATTTTCCAGGTCGTAAGTGCAACTCATTGGATTTATATTGAAACCAGGGAATGAAGAGTGACTCTGACTTTAGTGGAAAAGAGGGGCCTATTCATATATGGTATGGTGGTGACCAAGGAAATCTTCGTTGTCCTTGTTATTTGACAAAGCGCTAAGATTCTTCTCTCTAGTTGCAACATCTTACTCAGCTGTGCACAGCTGTTGCAAACAGCTGGAGTTCTAAGTAGAGGCATCGGTTTAACTGTTTCAATTTCAGTTGTTTCAGTTAGTGCGAGAGCTCAAATGGGTAAAAACAAAATTAAAAAGCATCAGAAGGACGAGAGAAGCCCATGAGGACAAGTTTTAGCATGGAAACCTAAAAACAAGGATAAAAAGCTACTAAATTGAGATTAAACCTAGACCGAAAAAGCCAAAAACAACCCAAATCAACTCAGCTTAATGAATCACATGTTTAAATACACATACATGTATGTGTGTGTGTGTGTGTGTGTGTGTGTGTGTGTATGTATCCATGTAGTGCGTTTGTGTTGTATAGTATTCCAAGTATTCCAGTATTCCAAAAACTTTCTAGTATGTCCCACAATACCTTACAAATAAGTCAAACATGTAATATACATCAAATTAGTAGTGGCTGGCATAACATGTTGAAATCACCACTAATTCACTTTTTTGCACGGCTCACAAATTCAGTCTTTAGCAGTTTAACTCTCCCCTTTAAATGTGTTTCGCCCTGAGTTGCTTTTCGAATAAAGTGCAGAGCACTGCAGCCAGTCAGAAGAGCTCATTTACATACACACGTCTTAAATGTGTGAAAACCTGTCTTTATGGAGCTTGCTTTGTGCACCTAGGCATAGTCATGCTGGAATAGAAAAGGGCCCTCACCAAACTGTATCCACAAAGTTAGAAGCATGGTGGTGTCCATAATGTCTTGGTCTGCTGAAACATTAAGATTGCCCTTTAGTGGAAGTAGGGGACAACCTGAATTCAGTAATGAACAGGTTCCAATACAGTACTTTCATGCAAGATTGTGGTCCAGGAGTGCCTTTACATCAACAGTGAATCAACAAGTTAAAACATTTTAACACTTGATACTACAGGCGTGAATAAAAGCTACAGCAGTCATTTGGATCACTGTGACACCTCAGCAAGGTGGAGAGTACTTTTCACCCCAAACATATTGCCAGTGTGTGCTGGTGGGTTTTTCCTATTCCTTGTGCGGTAGGAAGGCACCATCTACTGTTCATTCTAAAAAGCTGCAAGCAACATCAAACTACAGCTAGTGTGGATTTTCTTAAAGTGACTGAAATCACTTGCTTTATATGCTTACCTTATCTTAAAGAAAACATATCACATCAACACAAGTTGCTGTAAGTAAATTGTGGGTGACCTTTAATTCACATGGAGATTGTTATTATTATGGAAATGAAAAGACTGAAACTTTAGAATTAAGTTATAAGCCTCATGCTAGGAGCCAGATGTCTCAATGTCTACAAAGCTAAAGCACCTATTTACCATCCTACAAACTGTAGGGTTTTAATAATTAATGTTGGTAAAATAGCGGTAACTATATAAAAGGATTCATTGGGAATTATTATACCACAACCGGCAGTTTTACAAACATGTAATAAACTTAAAAGAGGTATTAAATGTTCTTTATGTCCACCATGGTTTGGCAAGTTCCTCTAAAATGGAACAGCTACTCTTAATTTTTTACATTGTTTACATTACCTTTTGGTTTAATGCAGGGGTGGAGGTAGCTCATTGGGTATGATACTTGCCTCCAGACCAAGAGGTCATGGGTTTGAGTCCTACCTTCAGCACCACCATTGGGTTCCTGAGCAAGACCCTTAACCCTAAGTCGCTCCAGGGAGAGACTGCTCCTTGTAGAAAGGGAATGGAAGTCGCTTTGGATAAAAGGGTCTGGTAAATGTAAATGTTTAATTATGCAGACACGTGGAATTTACCTTTAACCCTATGACAGGAACAAGGACCAACACAGATATCTTGTAACAGTCTTCATTTATTGATCATTTATTGAACTGGCCATAGGAAGTCAAATTAAACAATCACAACATTGCTTTTCTGTATTATATTACAGTATATTAGGATTAAAAAAAAATATACATGCATATACAAACAGTAGTCCATAAAACATTTCTGCATCTGGCCTCATAGACACAGGCTTCAAAATATGTTGTGTAAGTCTGAAGGAGTTCACATTAGGTTTTGCTATAGTCTTGTAACTGCCTATAGTCTTGTAACAGAGTGGATTTTAAAGAGCAATGCAGAGCTTTTTGTTGCTGGTTGCTAGTGGTGGTTTACCATCCAGCCTATGAGTTTTAGTGTGATGTAGTGATGTCAGAACTTACGTTCACTACTAAACCTTCTAATGTACTGAAGCTGAATGCAGAAATTCATCCAGCTAGCTAAGGATGAAAGTAGTCTATATTCAACATCAAAATTTAACATGGCATTAGAGCTCAAATGTATGTGTGCAAGGATCAATGCCATCATAAAGAGCATAGTGAAATCTCACATAGCAGTGTACAATCATACTGGAGTCAACTCAATTCATTTCTTTGAAATACACTCTTAAAAATAAAGGCTCCTAAATGGTTCTCGAAAAGTTCTTTACACTCCCACATCTCATTTATGCAAATGGTTCTTTAAAGAACCATTAGTTTAAAGGTTCTTCAGGGAACCAACATATTTAATTCACTGCAAAGTATCCTTCAAAATCATTTGTTCAAAACAATCCTTCAAAATCCTTCATTTCAAAGAATGCTTCAAAATGTAGGCTCCTTCACTTTCAAGAGTGTCTCTCTAGCAACATTGTTGGAACATGTTTGCAGAGCTTCTTGATTACAGAAACAGTCAAAAGTCATAGAGGATCATCGCTAATCTTAATTGCTGCACTAAATGTCATCACCCTAGACTTTTCATGTGTTTAGGTAATTTTTTTCTTTTTATTCTAATTTGTACATCAAATGGGATATCAAGTCAGTGCTGAGCATTATGCTGTGTGTAGCTGTTTAACATGGTGAATTTATCTGAACTAAAAGACTTTCTCCCTGAGACCAGATGAAGGTGCAAGAACAACTTGCACAACGTGCAACACTGCACAGGGAAGAACGTTCACTCGCTGAGCACTGGGTAGTGACCATGTGACCCATGTGGAGAATGACCATTTAGGTACCTCCCAACAATCTGTATATACTACATATATGCATACGTGAGGTCAGCACCAGCTGAGAGTGTCCAAATAAAACGAGGCCCGGTTTGCCAGAAGGGTCACAGTACAAAGATCACACTAAAATAACTGAGCAGGAAAAAATATGAGTACACTCAACAACAGCTTAATTTCAATGGACAGATTAAAACTTGCTGTCATTAAATCTTCCAGCAGTACAGCAAATTACATCAGCTCTTATAAATATGTAATATTCTGAAAATATATTCCAATATATTCTATTTGCATTTTGGCAAATGTTGACGATGTATTGCGATGCATGTCATTTTCTCTGTGGGTGGAAGCAAAAAAGGAGGCATTTGTATCTCTGAAACTATTAGTACATCACTATTGGATATATCAGTATGTTTCAAAACGACACAACTGCAAACAGCTAATTTTCTCCTTCCTTGCGACAGAGAATACAGCATTTCAGCACTGTTCCAAATCATCAAAAACACAGTAATGTTTAAGAGCTTAAAATCACTTGCATTTCGTTTTATAATGCTACAGTGTCATCTGGAAACCAGGGCCAAATTATTTCAATCATTTTTACAGATTTTTTTTACAATGTTTGTGTTCTTCAGGTTGACTTTGATTTTGTTGAAAGGTTTCCTCTTAAACAAAGAAGGCTATACTCCTGAAATTAGCAACATTCGTATTGTTTTTTCAGTTGAAGCCGTCTGCAAGACTATTTACATTCTTGTGCAAATGTTCTTAAAAAGTTTAAACAAGACATTTCAGTGCCCACACATCTCCTACGCCTGTTGTTCTTAAGAGGCCATAGAGGTTAGGCCAGCAGGCTCCATAAAAATGTTTACAGAAATAATGATTATTTAAAATCTATGTAAAATATTTTGTTGTAAAAAGTGTCCCTCATTTCACCACTAAAAGGCCTCTAAGAGGATTAGAAGCAAACCTCTGTAACAAAAACACTTTTTCCTACACAAGTACAATTCTGTAAGGTGTTGTATTTGACTGGGCCTGTAACAGTTCACGTTCTCCACCTACAAATGCCAAGTAACCCCTGCCTGAAGTGCCACCTCCTCCTTAGGCTATAAACGATGTTAAGAACTGTGCAGACATTGATGTTATAGACATTGAAGTAACACAGCAGTCCACACTGAATGATATATCATTGCACATGAGGGACGTTACATTTCCAGACTTCACACGGAGGTGTCAACTGCTAATAGATGTATTCACAATCAGCATCCTGACACAATGTTGTAAAACAATCACGGCCACTCCAACCCCCATATTAAAGAACTGAACAGTCTGTAGCCTTTGGAACAGTCATGAGTCAAAAACAACTAGACAAGCCAATTGAAGGCTCAGCCAGTTCAGAGTCAATTTTTGTCAGTAAAACGTCCAATTATCGCTTACAGCAATGTGTCTTGTGTATTTGCAATATTTGTAGTTAGTAAGCTGGATATATATTGTACACATATATAGTATACACGTGTTACTGAAGGCCACTACATACATTTATTAACATTATACAGGCTTATTCCTTTCATAACAGCTTAATTGTTTATTTCTGCTTTTTGGAAATCTTCATAAATGTTTACATAAATTTATGTAGGTATATGTAGGTGTCATAAAACCTTATGAACATCGGCCTTCAGTAGAGTGTATAATATATATATATATATATATATATATATATTTGTACAGTGATTTTCAAATCACTGACAATATAGACAATATAAAAAGTCAGATGTGTGTGTGTGTGTGTGTGTGTTTAATCCCTGTGACTGATGAGACCATCCCACAGGGTCTTCCCCTAGAGCCATGTGAACAAGTGTGTGAATGTGTATGTGGGTTAAATCCCTGTGACTGCGTGACTGATGAGGGCTTGAGGGTGTTCCCTAAAGGCCATTCTGTCCAAGCTAGTCTCTCTCTCTGTCTCTCTCTCTCTCTCTCTCCCATTCACTCTCTAAAACACCCAGTTAAAATTACTCAGAATCAATTTTTCTCTCTATTCACTGTCCTCTCCTACTCTGTTACCATGACACCCTCTTTTATAATTAATTATTTTTCTCCTGCCAAAGGCCCCGTTATTTCATAGTGTTGCCTTGGTAACTGTGCTGAGCTGAGCCTTCAGTTCTACTCTCGTACAGAAGGGGCAGCAGAGTGCAACGCAGCAACTCTTACTAACGAGAACGCAACATCAAAGAAAAGAACACAGAACAAAGGGCAGCTGTGTTCCGTTACTGCGGCAACACACAAAGGACAGCCTGGTGCCGGGGGCAGCAGGCCTCATTATGTTCCTCCTGGCGATTGCCACAGTAATATGTGAGCCGCACCCCATGGAGCTGGAAGGGTGGGGTAAAAAAAACACAAGCCTGACACATTAGCCTCTTACAATCCTCTAAACTAAAAACATCAAAGCTTTGACTCTGGTGGCAGGGGTCAGATATCCCCAACCTTTGACCGCTCCTAGATTGATAATGAGTATAATGAAGTTTAGTTGAAGTTCAGCTGGAAGAGGTCTTGTAAGGAGATGAGAGAAGTAAAAATTGTCAGAGGACTGGGGTCTGGTGAGTGGGAGTGGTTTACGGGAGGATTGACAGCTAAGGCGCAGGGGGGGCAGGAAGACGCTCCAGGATCCAGGCGTTCACTTCTTGTAGAACAGATTCTGCCGTCTCAGGCAAATCATGATGCAGGGCATGGTAGGCTGCTTCATATACCTGATACATGAATACACACACACACACACACACACACACACACACACACACACACACACACACACACACACGTGGATAATCTTGCATATTTTGAGATAATGAAAAACAATCCTGAAAAACAATCCTCATATGCTTTGCTTTCAGAGTTGGAATGCTTTGGTGGTTCTGAAAGCACCTGGAAGATGTTAAACTCTAACATGTTACAAATTCAAGCAACAGAAAAAATCTGGTGTTCTGGCTGGGTGGCAGTAGAAATGTGTGGTATGGGGAAGACAAGATTTACTGGCTGGATGACATTTCACATTATTTGTGTTCATGTGTGCTATGGCATGTTAAAAATCTGCACCTGACACAAGTATGTTTGTACTGTGATGTATCTGTGTAAGTAACAGAATGCGAATGAGCATATTTTTAGTGACTTTAAATGACTAAACTCAAGTAGCCCATTTTCAAGACAGAGGCATTTAATTGTCCATACATTCACATATGAACTCTGACAGAAGCACACTGACACATACTTTTCTAATCAACAGAGCTTAATAAATCAAGCTCTTTAACTGCATCCTTTTGTGACTGGTGGGAAATCTGTCTTATTGATAGATGCCAAAATATCCTTTAAACACAACCTTGCTGAATGCTCCCACTAGCAGATCACATCGAGTCACTAACATTGCCTCACATCTGTCTCAAGTTTGTCTTTGTTTGGGTGGTCTGAGGCAGCTCTTGTTTTTACATGAGGGCGTGTACCCTGTACAGCTTCTGACAACAAAATAAAAAATATGGATCACCATTTTGTTTGAGATAAAACGTGTGGCTGTAAGTCTAAGTTTCTTTTCTATTTCTAGCACTGACTAATAGGAATAGAAACAAAATGTCAGCAGGAATATTAAACTTTCGAGAGTAGTGTCTGGGGACCCTGTGTCCACGACTCCCCACGAAAATCTCAGCCTGATTTGCCACTTCTTGCTCTAATTGCTGGCAAGTCACTAAATTGTCTGCTCCCATAGGAAATGACTGCTCGTCTGTCCACCTGTTGCCTGCCAGTGGTATCATACAGTTATTCCTAAAGCCGGATGTTACAGTATTTGACTTTGTTGGATAATGTTAGGTTAATGTGCTCCGGCCTTACAATTCATCACTATTCTCTATGCCTGAGTGTGAGAGTATGATTATATATATGACTATGTATGACTCTGTGTCTGATTGTCAGTGTGTGTTCATGGGTGTACCCTCTTTTGTTGTGTTCTTTTGCCTTTATGTACATGGATCTGTTTCTGTGTGTAATATTGACTGTATAGGTATGTGTGTGTGAGAGAGAGAGAGAGAGAGAAAGATAGATGGCAGACTCACCTTCATTTTTTTGTCTGTGCTCTTTGCTTGCTTATACATGAGGTGGGATCCTCCTATGCTACAGAGCTTGTCATCACTGCCATGAAGAATGAAGAAAGGCCAGGTGATGTTAGGCAGTTCGCTCTCGATGCGCGTGGTCGCAGACATCAGCTGCATTCCAAACGAAACACGCAACCCTCCATGATAATTCAGCTCATCTGATTCATATGCCTGTACCTGCAGCACAGGAGGGAAACTGCATCAGTTTTGTGATTTATCTAATTTTCACAAAGTTTTTCTCATTTTCACAGATTTCCTGGAACAAATAAGCCCTGGTGGCAATAGATTCAACCAGTCCACATCAGATGCACGCACAGAGATAATCATGTTTAGAGATACACTTCTTCGACAGAATGTATTATTTTCTTAAGGTGATCATGATCTGCTTTTTATTAAATATCCCAACCCCCCATTCAGGTCTTCATTTGAGCAGTTTTATGAAAGGTAATGTATAATTTTACGGCCTCTTTTTTTGGCTTAGAATGTATCAGGTTGGTTCTGATACAGTCTTTAAGAATGATATATGTAAATGTCCTCTGTTTGGCTTCCTCATTCAAAGAGCATGAAACACTCTCTGACCCTGTTAACTACTGGTCACTTCACATGTGATTGGAATTTAGATTAGATCCACATCCATAGCCACATAGCCACAAGCATTTACACTGGGTAGTTAAGTGCATCCCCAGTCAGCCACACACTCAATTACTATGTGGTGAGTAATATGAAAATCAGCTTGTTAACAAAAACCTATTGCCTGTGCTGCATGCTCCTCATTTTTCTGTTTTATTCAAAGGAAAAGTGCAATTTTCACCAACCAATTCATCTTCATGAGATGATGGCTGTTTAGAATAATCATCTTTCTGTGTCATTGCATTCACGCATGCATTAAAACGTATAGTAACAAGATGGTTGCTAAAGTTGAACCAAACCGGCACTTTATTTAAACTGACTGGCTCATCCAGAGGGGGTTACACACCTAAAATTAAACTCACATCAGGTGATAAGCTGAAAGAGCAGTGCTTGCCAGCACTAAATGCCAGAGTGAGGCCTCTGCAATAAGCCGAATATTAGAGGGAGGAACTGTGACAGGACTGGGTGGGGTTTCGGTTGTCGAATGCATCTTACAGAGTTTACACTGCTCTAACATGTCCCTTGAATATGTCTCAGATCAACTCCTGCAGTGGTTAACACAATTTATATCTGTTCTAAATGCATCTTGAGTGCATTTACATCTGCATTTTCATGTGGCTTGGCCTCATTCAAAGATTACCCTAATACTAGAGATATACTATACTAGAGGTCTTAATAACTTCAGTGTGATGTAACTGCTATAGACTGAATAAGCATTAAAAAGTTCAGAATCACTGGTATAAACAATTTATTATTTTATATAAAACAACTTCTATGATGTGGATACAGACATTACAAACCATTGATCATTATCTAAAATTTATACTTTTTTATTCCTAGTGCCTTAGCAATTATTTATAAGCTGTGAGGTTGTACAGAATCAGCATATAATAGTCATTTTTATACACACATCTGCAATCAAATTAGTTTCATATTGGTAACTGAAGTCCCAGACCTTTGAAGAAAAGTTTATGTTGGGATATTTATAGTTATGTAACAAAAATAAGTTTTATGTCATAGTTAAGATACAACTTGCTTCACAATTTTATTGTTTATCAGTATAGTATAAACATTCGAGGCCTGCATATGCATTTGCATCACAGAGGCCTTTCTAACATATGACTGACGCAAAGAGAGCTTGGTTGAAAAGAAACCCTCCCACATCTGTTGGTCCTGTTGGATGTATTTGTCTAACTTTGTTAGACAAAGTGAATAGGGCCATTCATAAGCGGCCAAAAGAGTACCAAATCATCAAGATAATCTTGTGTGATAAGTCTCAATGCTGTCCCTCCATATTTTTGTTTTATCATTCATTATGACTTGGAAAAACCACACCCATGGAAATTATTATTTTTTTAGGTTTCTTCTTTAGCACCAGAGCTACGAGGCTGGCATGGCTAGAAAACACTAGAAATTAGTCACCCAAATCCTTTTCACTTCTCTCTTCTTTCTCAGATTGCACCCAGTTCTTTATTAAGATGGCACAAATTGGCTTGGTGTGGACCATAAAATGAATAATGAAAATCAATTTTTTCTTTTAACGTTTTCCATATTTATGGTTGTCTAGCCTTGTACCTATCATTCTAAACTAAAGTGTAAAACTAAAATTGGACACCATATATATATACTGATGGATCAAAAAGAATTTTCCAACATTTTAGTACATTCACTGAATATATTCCATTGGAAAAATGTTAAGTGACTAAATAAGAAAATCCATGAACTGAAACTAACTAACTGCAAGATTGTTGCCTAGAAAAACACTATAGCCATATTTGTCCCCTAGGCAGCCTTGTAAAAATATTTATTCTGACAGAAGCCCCTATAAAGTGTCCAGACACTTCAAATTAGTCAGTTCACCTATTTACAAGCCTTGGTGATGCATGAATTTTACTGCACACATGCAGCTTGTATCATCTCTATAGACAAAACTTGCCAAAATAATATGAAACTCTGGAGCAGTCATATATTAGTGAAAGTGCTGCATGCACAATGTCAAGTGTTTGGCTTGAATGGTAGAAATCCCCTGGAGAACCATCAAATACTTTTGAATTGCATTTGAGTGCTGTTTGTAATCTAGCTCTAGTCATTCAGTATCGGGCCCTGACCCTTACTAATGCTCTTGTAGCTGAATGCAATCAGATTTTCACAGCAATGTCTATAGTATCTAGTATCAAGCCTTACCAGAAGAATAAAGGCCATCACTGCAGTAAAGGAGAGACAAACTGCCTGTTAACAGCCTTGTTTCCACAAGAAATGTAGGATTTCTGCATAATGGACCATATTCCTGCACAGGGATTAAGACTAGCCCTAGATTTAACAGAATGTTGAAAATGAATTTTCCGCTGAAAGGAAAAAAGTAGGAGTAATCACCGTCCAGAGACCCAAAACTATAATGTATTACACAAGTGACTAGAGCTAGCACTGCTCACTATATTGTTCTCCACCAACACTAATAAAAGTCTGTAATAAATTGCAATTCAAATAGAGACATCTGACAGAGGTTGATGCCTCAGTGACCTTTAGCTTCCTTTGTTTGTCTGTGGCTGAAAGAGCATGGAGCAGCTGGCTTTTATTGTGGTAAAGGCTTCCCTAAAGTTCAAACGAGATTATTTGAGTCTCACAGGCACTTCTAACAAACAGGTGCTCTTTAATCAAAAATCCTGTTCAATTCAGTACTACAGCGACACCAAACATTTCCCTTCCAAATCACATAAGCTTTGAATTCCAGCAATTCCAGCAATGAGGATTTTCCCTAGCTTCCTATGTGGCATCCTAAAATGACATTTATGCACCGTAGAGCAACATCCAAATGTCCAGTCACGATCTGTGATAGATCATGTGCTAGAATCAATCATTAATTCCAAGCGAAAGAACTATGCCATTGACTGTTCTATAACAACAAGATATAGGGTAGGAAATACTACGCTGCAAAACGAACTGATTTAAAAATATTATCAGTACTTCAATCACAGTGATGTGTACTTATTTTCTCATTTTAGTTGCACAATCATACTGGAAATGATATGTCAGCACTTGTAGTAACAATAGTAACAGAGGCCTCAGACAGTACCATTTAATAGTTTTCCTGAAAAGTATGAGAACATATGCTTTTAATGGAAACAAACATTCACAGGGCCTCATGTACATGCATGACCTTTCACTCACATTCCTGATACTGTACCTGCTTGGGGTCTCGGGAGACCCATTTTGGATCAATGGCGCCAAGAGTGAGGCTGGGAACCATATGGCTGAGGACTTTAGCAAGGAATACCTGCAGACAAGCAGAAAAAAACTCATTCTAGGACAATAAAACCTTAAGAACAGGGCAAAATTCTGCACTGAGCACATTGATGCAGTCAGTCTGCTTGATTCAGATGTGTGCATCTTTACTCAATCAGAAACTATGATAAAGTAACTTACATAAACACAGTCAATGCTAAAAGTAAGCAGACTCAAAGACAATGTTTCATTCATCACTGGAACTTGAACCTAGTTTGACAGAAATTATTATATAATATAATGAATGTTGGCACTGCTGTTTTATTTTTTATTTTTTTCATGATTTAAAAATAAACAGAGACTACAGAGGGCAACAGCATGCTCTTTTTTCCGCTGATTTGCCTTATTCTGCATGCTGAGAAGGACGTCATGTTTTCAAGTGGTGTTAAACCAGTCATAAAGAACTCGAGAGTTGTGCTCCCTCTTGACTCGGCAGGAACACTGATTACAAACCGCTTGTCTGATGTGCTTCACAGAATCAGTGAAATTGCTCCATGTGTTTGACATTTTTTCTGCAGACTTGCTGCTGCTCAAACTGTTTAAAGGAGTCTACACGGACCAGCGCATGGTAGCGTAAATATCACCCTTTAATTGCCATTAAAAGTTACTTGTAAAGCCACACAAAACTTTTGACAGCTGCAGCCTATTTCATTTTGGGCTCAAATATTCAGCCCTTTTCTCTTTTGTCAAAAATAACAGTTTTTAACAGTTTTTAACTTTCAGCTGAAAATATTAAGTGCTTGAAAGTCCATCCCCAACACTTCTGAATCAGATTAGATTCAAGGTATGACTTTTTTCAGTGTAATTCAGAGGTTCCCAAACCTGTCATCGTAATGCAATTAAACTTATATTTATCTATATTAACCCCCTGTTTCTTCAAGACATTCTAGACCATTGTCTAAAAGCTGCAAGGGTCTGTAAAAGCACACATAATAGTAGCTAGTGAATAATTGTGAGTGATTAATCAGTAACTGCTAATACGTAATTTATGCAGATATGAGAGCGAGGAACTATGTTACTGAATAATTGAGAGTGATGGGCCAATTTCAGTGCATTACATAAAAATGTTCCATTTACACAGTCATAAATGAAGAAATATAGCAGGAGAAAAGCAGTCCATCGAACCTATAAATTCACAGTTTTTGTAAAAAAAACCCCACCTACAGCAGTTTAAACACCTACAGCAGTTTAGCTCCATGCTTTCTTACGGGAGTTAAAAGGAATATTAGTTTTAAATACACTGTAACAGAAACAGCTTGTTAAACTGCTAAAGAAAATGATCATGTAAATGAATTAGTGTTTTGATTAGAGATGTTGAATTAATGTGTTCATCTAGATCGATTGATCACCAAAAAGTAACACATTAAAAAAAATGAACGCTGAAAAATTGCACTACGAGATTTTAAACCCGGTCTGGTGTTCTTTCGATACATGCTACCCATGGAGATACCGTGCCCTTCAGCGCATGTGCAGTGCCACAGTCTTAGGATTCAGTGCCACGCCAATAAATGGGACACTGGCAGCTGTATTAGCTTCAAGTGAGCATTTTTTGATAGGTTAGCATGAAACGGTAGACTGCTTATGGTAGACGGTAGGCTAATATATATCTTTAATATGATATATTTTTTTTACTTCTCATCATTATCATCATTATACTGACTGTATAAACTGAATGAACTTTAAGGTAGCATATTTTGATAGGGCAGCATGAATTGATGTTATGGTAAATGAAAACACAAATGGCATTATTGGATGTCTGTGTAAACATACAAGAAAAATATAGGAAGTGGGCCTAAAAACTGGATACTAAGCTTGCAGTTTCAGGAGTTAGCAAAGATGGCCAGCTTGCAACAGTCGAACAGCTACAGAAAATCCATTAAAAAAAACACACTAAAGAAACGTCCTCCTCCAGGCTCCCTTTCATTCTCACTGCTGCAGGAACTGAAGACGTGCCACTTGTCAGCTGTGGCTGAGACAAAGATCGGACTCATCTTTTTCTCATCATGTCAAGCCAGTAAGTGAATTCAGCATGCAAATGTATTCGTGGGAGACTAGCACTCCCTGTAAACAAAGTCTGTCTTTAACAAGGATCAAATTTGCCAACTTGTTAATTACTGTGGGTATTTAGTAGTAAATAATTACAGCCACTTTGGAAACTGGCTTGAAACATGGTTATTTAGGTTATGTGAAAATGAGCAGAAATCTACAAAGCTGTACAAATGCACCGCCTCACTTTCCTGACAACAGGGAATAATGAGACAGCCCTGACTTTCTGTTTCGCTCAGTTTTTAGAAGCTTTGCATTAGAATCATTAGAGACGGCAAAATCTTGGTGCAATGCAATGTTATGACACATGGATAATGGCTATGGAATATGGACATATTAAATGGATAAAATTGTTCTAACACCATTTAATCTACACTATTTTGTCTTTGTTAGTATGAGATATTCTGTTATTAAAAAACTCATATGTAATATGAATGCATCATGTATTCGGGTGTACATGGGTGTACTTTCACCTTAAAGGGTGTGGCGGAGTCTGGGTTCATTTGGATCATCGGGCCAATCAGCACCACACCGGCAAAATCCTGAGGCCTCTCACATGCTGTCAAAACAGAGATGGCACCACCCTGTAACAAAACACACACAGAAACGCACACACACACATCAGGGTGCTGAAACAGAATGCAAAAACTTGCTGTTGCCGCTGTGAGGCTTTTTCTTTCGCTGCCACAGAGAGATGAGAAAAACAATCCACTCAGGAAATGAAAAAGTCCTATCTCCTCTCCCAGCTCAACACGTCTTTGTTTGTCTTACAAACTATGAGCGCTGAGTGACAAGAATCAGTGATTCATTACTTTTCAGGGTGTCTGCCATTTTGTTCTCACTGTGTTCAATCAGTCTTTAATAAGGCTCTGAATATTCATGCAAGGAGACTAAGACTCAAAAGAGGTAGGAGGGGTCAGGAAACAGTTCCCACCAGTTTTAAATCACTCTCAAAAGGACAGCTTAAAACACACACACTTGTTTTTGTCAGGACGTGAGATACATACATCCCATATACATATATATACATGCTTATATACATAAATATATACACAATTAACACAAACACTTATTTTTATACAAGGTCAAGATGTGGGTTCATACACACATCCCACATAAACACACACGCACACACATAGTGTTGATTTATGCAAGGTCTGGATATGGGTTCATACATGCATCCCACATAAGCAGACACACGTACATACACATACCCTGTTGGCCTATTTATAATGCAATGGTCAATTCATGCAAAGTAACGGTCTGAGACTGAAAAAATGAAAAATAAAAAAAAAATAGAAACAAATTTGGGATACAAGGCTTTGTTCCCTCAGTTATGATCTTTATGTACCTATTTGTAATAATAATACATTTCATAATGTTTTATGTCGGCAGAGATTGGCAAAGATACATCAAAATGTATTTTAAAATAAAATAACAAATATTCAAACTGTACGTGTTTCAAAAAAAAAATAAAAATAACCTACTGCATATTTACATTTTTAAAAATACTTAGCAACACTATCTATTTGCCTCTTTGATCTCTTTGAGCCTCTTTGATTGGACAGGAGATTTTATCTACTAATGAGGTGTCCATAAATGTGACATGTTCCCACACAACAAATATTCTGACCTGCCTGTTACATCCCAGACATCCCTGTGATCACTCAAATTATGGCTAGTTTGAAAATAACCACTGGTTTAATGATTAACTCACAGTTTGTTAA
>JBBPDH010000017.1:12106518-12131688 GCA_037974565.1 Clupeocharax schoutedeni | reverse complement strand
ATCTCTAATACAGTCACAAAGATTTCCACAAATGTGACTTTAAGGTCCGCTAAATACATTTGCTTGGGGTTTAATATGTTAGGCGCACATGTTTTTATAAAATGCACATACACACCTTGTTTCAGGGTCCATTTTTACGGTTTTGTGTCGATTCCGTCTCCTCTCCCACTGCTCATCCAATCGATGACCAGCAATCTGGGTTACCTGACAGACAGGCCAGTTGAACTGCTTATCCCAGCCAATCAGGAGGTGGTAGCACTGTAGCTGGGCCCGTCCCCCAGCGGAAAACATTAGTGTGGAGAATGAGGAAGATGAATCGGTCTCATGTTCTTTTGCTCCTCGAGGAACTGCAGCCAGGGTCCGAACATTGGAGATGTGGTCAGAGATAATGGTGAGAACTTTCATCATGCCTTGCTCAGGTTTGACTGCAAGCACGGTCACTGTGGTGTCCTCACCACCTGTAATAAGGACCTCCCAAGCTTCAGAGGAATTCTCAGCCTTGGAAATGCTTCCGAGTCGGCATACACAGGCCAAACCTCGACCGTGAAGACCCTCCCTCAGTGTGTGGCTCCTCACCTCAGTTGCTGGGGAAGACAAGGGACGAGATGCTACGACAGCCCCTTGCTTGATGAAGACCAGGGTACCTTGTCTGAGTGAGTGGTTTGAAGGGTGTGCTTCACCACTGGATGGGTGGATGTAAGCCCATGACCTGTGGCCTCCACCACAAACCACTGAGAAAAGCTTTTCTTGCTTCAGCGGATCCCATAAAACAAAGTGGACAGAATGGAAGCCAGCCATTACAAAGCTGGCTTCTGAGACACTTTCTCCTCCAGTGTTTCCATCTCTCTTGCTTTCTGGCCACTTTTGCCTCACTTTAGCCTCTTCAGTCATATCATCATCACTTCTGTCTCTTTTTTCTCCAATTTCCAGCACTGTTTCTGTTGTCCTCTTCTCTTTTTTCTCACTTTCATCTCCGATTCTCTGATTTTCACTGTGCGGCAGGAACAGTACTTTTTCTAGCCATTCCATTCCTTTGCAAGCACGCTGAGTCCTGCGCACACTCAAAGAGTCATTTCTTACCGTGAGAACCCGCACACACCCATCCCTACCAGTGCTGAAACACAAGCCCTGACGTTCACACACACTTGTAACCCCTTGCTTTCCATGGATGCCAAACAGTGTGTTAACTGGGGAGACCGGTGCAATGACATCACCCAGAGTGTTCTCCAGTATCTCAGCAGAATCCTTAGTATCTTTTTCCTCCTGGCCCTGCCCACCTCGAGTCTCCTCTCTGTAGAGTAACAGTGAGCCACGGCGGTCTCCACATACCCACAACGCATCCTTTTCACACTGCAACATAACTGCAGTGGTTAGCCATCGTTTGGCACAGGGTGGCAGAAGAAAAGGCTTCATCTTCTTCAACATCAAAACAGGGCCTGTTTCATCTTCATCGACCTCTACTGTCCATCTACTGACCAATCCTTCTGAGCCAGACGCCAAAAGGCACCAACTAAAACCTCCAGAACCCTGCACTTGCACTGCCTGTAAAGAGTGGATTTTCCCCTCACCTGCTCGTAAGAATATACCTGCATCAGGCTGGCGGAGAGGAAACACCTGGACACCTCCATTGAGGTTTCCCACTGCACAGACCCATACACTTTCATCAGAATTCTGCAGTCGGATATATGCTACGTCCATCACGCAATAAGATTGGAAATCTGGACCACCACTCCAAAGTGCTGTCCACAATCTGTCTTTATGTAAAAAGACTTCACCCTGGTCAGTGCAAACAAGAACATCACCACCTACTGAACGTACCACCTTAGGAGAGCCTCGCCCACAAAAGTGCAGATCCGTCTGGTTCTCACTGTGTTTTTCTTCGCTCTGCTCGAAGACTTGCCATAGTCGTAGCCCTCCATCAGCACCTCCAGTAGCTAGCCATCTACTTCCTTCACCCACACTGGCTCTTCTAACAGCCAGCGCCCTGATACCACCTGACCTGTGACCTTTCAATGTTTGCTCCACTCTGCCACCCCCTTCCAAATCCCACAACAGACAAGCCCCATCTTCTCCAGCACTGAACACCCGACCAGGCAAGAGCCTAACACAGAAGACCCGGGCCTGGTGCCCATAAAGCACCTGCAAGCATGTGCCTGATTCTACTCCACACCCTCCAGCTCCACCCAGACTTCCAACATGCCACACACGAACGCTGCGGTCATCTGAGGCTGAAGCCAGCAACCCAGAGCTCTGGAGGTAGCACAAGCTGAAGATCACGCCATTATGCCCCAGCAGACGTTTCTCAACCTGGGACCGATTGTCTACTGTAACTCCTCTGGGCCTCCATAGCACCAGCTGGTTGAAGACAGTTCCCCCCACCAGCACTGAGGACTCCCAGCTCTGTCCAATCAGAAGTGCAGAGTACAGAAGGCATGCCTCAACACACGAGCAGAGAGCCTGGACTGTTCCAGATTGTGGCTCTAGAAGCAGTGTTGCATTATGAGCAAGAGACACGCCCAGTAACAGGCAGGCCTCTCCTTTTAGCCAAGAGACATCAAGCACCCAATCCTGGAGCTCTATGAGAGGGCCTGACACCTCTAAGCCATGATCACAAGTTCGGACGTTGATAAGACGCAAGCCTTTCCCACCAAAAATGACCAGTTCCAAACGGTCATCACAGGCTGGTCTCCTAGGAAAATCATCACCACTTTTGTATTGGTGTTTTGGCTGTATGCCATGGATGCGGTAGTTATGGAGAACACTGAGTGACATGCATTGTTTAGGTGAAGCTTGCAGAGAGAAGATGGACAGGATTGGTCCCTCACCTGGCAAAAAAGAGAAATATGTTAGTAGAAATCAGAAAACAGCACAGATACACACAACTGATAATTAGTTAAGAGGAGTTCAATATGGATATTTGTATGCTGGTGTTTCAAGTCAGCTCATATAGGTTTATTGTCATTTCAACCATATACACACAGCACACAGTAAAACCAAAAATCAAAACGTGCCTCTGGCACTATGCTGCAACACATGAACACAACAATGCCACCAGTGCAGATAGGGCGAAAAAGTGCAGGAAAAACACAAGAGCAACAAAATAACCAGACAAGACCATATTTATCGTAGTTGTCACTAGCTACAATACAGTACAACATTACAGCACCTACAGAAAATGTCTCACCTGACAGCAGGTAGTCATCACCAAGGAACTCCAGAGCTGTCACAGGAGCTAAAAGTGCAGAGCTCTCAAGGACAGTCGTGGTTCCAGCTTTTGTCATAGCGTGTCCTGTCACCAGCATAAACAAACCAGCTTACTACAATACCCAGCATTCTCAGGTTTGGTATTCTCTGCTCCGCACACTGTAACTACAGTGGTATAATCACAATGGATATTTTTAAACAGAAATTAACATTTACCAGTTGGTCACAAAAAAAATGCAAGACAAGAGAATTATTGTACAAGGAACTTACAGACAATTTAAGGTGAACCGTTTCTAACCTGACAGTGTTATTACTAAAGGATGCTGGTTGTTCTAGGCACTGACAATACAGAATTTCCAAAGACAGAAAACTCTCGTTCTCCTTTCCTGCAGTATGTTTTTCGCTGTAGACATGTGCGTTTACCTGGATCTTTTCCGCATTGACGGTCCTAACTGACCAATCAGAGACCAGAACACTGCCCTGGCTTATAGTTAGTAGTACAGCCATTGGATGCTATGCACTGCATTAATCAAAAGCCGTGGCTTTATAAATTCTCACAATGTGCATGCAAGAGCTTTAACTCACAATATGTGTGCATTGTGTACACTATATATCTCTCAGATCATCAGACAAATTTTCCATGCAGAAACCAAACAGGCGCAGAGAAGTCAGTCTACAAATCATCAACTTCCACACAACAGCAGTCAACCCTAAAGGCGCATGATGTGTAGATCAGAGGAGTAAGCAACGCCTGCGTAGCAACTACGGGCTCCCCCTCCCGAAGCTTTACGTAAATTGCGTCTACTGCGTACGGGTGTCTCTGTTGTTTAAATTTCGTGCGGACCGCTCAAACATAAAGGGGTGGGGACGAACAAAGTATATTTTTGTGGAATTAAAAAATACATCCTTACAGGTGAGTGGATAACGGGGTCTAGTGAAGAATATAAAAAGTAGGCGAGACGTGCAACCTTGTCTGGATGGGTGAGAAATAATGTTCTAGCCTTAATCCTAGTCCCGAACCTCGTCGTCGGTCAACTTAATACGATGCAAGGGTTTAGCTAGGTGGCTAACGCATTAGCTAGCCAGACAAATGACTAAAAGCAGGCTTTTCTGGTAGCTACCGAACAGAAAAACTTTAAAACGAAGGACATGGTTGTGCAATATTATTGTTCATGCGGTCGTATAAACGTTTGCCGGATGAACGTTGTTGCTCCTTGACACAGACGAGACAGACGGATTAAGCCTAGTTCCAGACTATGGAGGATTTCCAGCAAATCGCCTCTGAGACTGGATTAAAAATACACACGGTTTGTGCTCTGCCTGTAAGGCAAGGCACGCCTTTGTTTTAGTGCATTGTTTTTGTGTGCATGATGAGCGTTTAACGAAACATTAAACATCAGCCTAAAATCCTCCATAACAGTGTGTGGCCTTAGCGGGTTTGTACCAGTTTCCGTCGTTTTCCTGTTCTTTTCGTGCTCCCTCCTGAGGGCACTTAGTCCAGTGCAGTTCAGTCATTCAGGAACCGCCTACACGATATGCACAAAAGTATCCAGGCACCTCTTCAAAGCAGTGATTGCAGTTACTTTACTTACCTTTACTTTAAGGTGCTCCCATTGCTGATACAGTCGTCCAGTTGTCTACACACACACACACACACACACACACAACTAGTGTGTAAACCTTCAGGAGTGTTGAGAATTGAGTGATGAGTAGTATGGTTATTGCACAGGAGGCAGTTACAGCATTGAGGGATGACGGATGACGGAGACGATACAAAAAATACGCTATAGGAGTAATGTAAACTGAATGTGAATCTGAGACAGTACAATAAGTAGACAGTAAAGAAGTGCGACATAGTGAGCAGTATGTGTAAACTTACAGAATGAATAATAAAATATCTTACTATAAAATGTTTCCCTAAATTACAAAGTTGTAGTGTGAAGAGGATAAAAAACCTTCCAGAATGATAAAATTGTACCACATATGCAAACCATATTATTACACATGAGCATATGTTTGTGTTTTAAAATTAATTATGGTGGAGATCCATTAGAAAAGCTGGATGAGCAGGTGTTTACGGATGTTTGGATATATAGGGTATATAGGGATATATATAGGGATTTTTTAATGAAGCCAATAGCTAGGAAAATATTGACCGCAATTCACTCACTGTCCAGTAATGAATTTTAAATGTTGTTTATTTTCACAGTTCACAGATGCATCTGCTGACGGCAAGTCCAGAGTGTGGAAATTGCCATTGTTGATGGCACAAAACACATTTTCTTAAATTTTTTTCTCATTTATTTTCCCAAAATAAGTTTATATATTTGTATATATATATTTCTTTTTTTAAGCGTAGGCACATGTTAACTGTACCTTTAACTGTGCCTCATGTTGTACACCTTAAATGGACCAAAACAGACCACAGCCCTGTAATGAACACATAACACAGTAAAGACTGTTATGTAACAGCAAGACAGCAACACTGAAACAGAACTGTTGTACTGTTGCCAGTGGATAATGAATTACACAATCCGACATCAAAGGATCTGAAGTGCAACACTACTTTTTACACAGCTAAACCTCCATGAGTGAGTTGACCAGCCACAGCCTTAGTTCCATATCCCTGACCCCTCCTGACATCACACCGACAGCGTCGCCTGCACTCGCCAGTCTACCCTTACATGGTCAGCCGCAGATGAAGATGCTCACAACCATGACGTATCGGATGCCCAACTTCACACTGGAGCAGAAACTTTACCTGCTTCAAAAGATTCACAGCGTGGTTGACGCTGTGCAGGACTTTCGCAAGGACACCAACACCACTGTGTACCGCAACGCTGTGTGGGCCGAACTGGCACAGGCCTTTAATGAAGCCTTCCCCAACCGGCCGCCCAGCAGCGTGGGCTCCCTGAAGACGCTGTGGAAGAGGCTGAAGGTGGAGTGCCGCGTGGCGCTGCAGAGGCGTCAGGAACAGCAGGCAGCCGGCATGCCGCTCACTGCCCTGACTCAGGTTATTCCACAACACATTCCACAACTGTTCCACTTACTCCCACATTTCATTTGTTAAATATTGTGTGTATGTATAGGTATGTGTTATATATATATACATACATATACACACACATGTATATTTACACATACACTACTGTTCAAAAATGTAGTCACTAATTTATATTTCAGATTAAATTTTATTAATATACCAACCAAGTTGCCGCAAAGCAGCTTTACAGAGACCCTGGTAAATAAGCCAGAGGCGACAGTACCTCATGCTGTTCAGTACCTCGTACATTGTATGTTGTAGTGGGTCAAATTAGACACGGAAATGTATTTCACAAGAGTTATGACACTAAATAATACTTTCTATTATACAAATTTCTAGACATGAAATAACTATAAATTGCACTTTAACCAGCTGTTTGAATACAAGACTTTTTGAAAATTCACTTTAATAATTTTCATTTTCAGTGCTATTTAGGTTTTTGTAATTATGTAATTATTGATTCCATTTTGTAGTAATGTTTTCCTCTGTTCAATAAAAATTATTTGAAATAATCGGAAAGAACAGAACACAAGGAATGGAGTAATGTCACATTCTGTAGAAATTTGATAATTAATGAGTAATTAACCATTTCTGTTTTTCATGCTCAAGATGGCTTACTCAGATATAAAAGTAAAGTGAATCTGTCAAATGTGAACACACCACACAGTGTGAAGGGTGGGGAGCTGTGGTGGGGATGGCACCTTAATCAACTTTGGTACTAAGTGGTGCTTAGCAGTCTTGGGATTTAAACCCACGACTTACTGATCACAAGGCGGTCAGTCATCTTCTGTTTACGGGCTTTTCTGTGTTTTTTCATACACCTTTCCTGTGAAAGTGTATTATTATTATTATTATTATTATTATTATTATTATTATTGGTAATTGTAATTATTATTATTGTTCTCTGTCCACCAGGTGCAGCGGGAGGTCATGGCTTTGGTGCCAAACTTGATCTCCAACCTAGAGGACATGGATGGAGATGGCAGCTTTGCCATGGTCAGCAGCTCACCTGGAGCAGGTAGACCGCTCTTGTTTTACTGAAAATAGCTTATTGTTCTGTTTTTCAAGATATAAAAAAACTGAAACGTATACATTCTAACACATACTAACACAATTACATACCAAAGACAATAGTTCAGTTTCAGAACTTGACGTTCTACAAAATAAACATACAGGACAAATGAATGAGGTCAGCTGAAGAAAACAATAGTTCAGAGGCTGAACAAAGTACTTTAAATGAGCAGCTCTTTGAAAAGTAGCAAGCAGTCGGTCAGTGTTAGAAATACCAACGATAAGCATTTTCTTGTCATGCTTGTTCCCAAAACAATAAATATCATAACTCCAATAGACAGATATGTGTAGCAATATCTGCTCTAGGAATGTACATTCATATAGATGTTGAATTGATGTTCTGCTTTTTGTTTGAAATTATGTAAGCCACTGTACGACTGTAAATACCTTATTTTACCTTACCTTACTTGTGAAGTGATCGAGAGAGAAAAATGAATGGATTGATTTATTTGTCTTCTCTCAGTGACTGGAGGTACCAATGGGAACGAGCCAGATGATGCTGACCAAAATGAAGTAATGCTTTATTTATTTTCAAACCTTTATTTACTTATTTTCTGCCCAATTTAGATGTTTGGATATTATCTTTGTTGTAAAACTATCCTTGATTGCCTGTAGCTTTCTCAGTCATTTATGATTGATCATGTAAGAATCATCTAAAGCCCCGTTTATAATCATGGGCACATCGTAGATTCTAATTACACAAATGAATGTAAAGCTTTGATGTTGTAGAGAATCATCATCAGCTATTAGCATCAGTGCAGAATTCCTTTGATGCAATGCAAAACAATGATTCCAAACTTTTGAGCAGTAGTGCGTCTGTTGGAATGAGTGTAACATATTTGCTTCCTTTCTTTTATAGGAGCATGATAGTAAAGAGCTTGTAGCCATTGACGTTGGCTTGGCTTCGCCCACCGAATACCCACAGAACTCTGGGACACCGCCCGGGCCCGCCCCCTCATCCCCTTCCCATCAGTTCCACTCCCATTCCACTTCCAGGGCCTTGCCCCACCGCTCCTCCATCTTTTATTCCAGCCACTCCAGAGCTAGTTCAGGTGCAAGTATGGGGTCTGTGTTGAGGGGTGTGGCCTTTGAGCCCCAACACAGAGGGTCAGCTACAACACCTCATATCCCGGCCTTGGCGCAGGCTGAGAACTCGTTTGCGTTTGCTGATGCTCGTGGGCTGGACTCGACAGGCTGGGAGGCGCGCAGGCAGGAGACGCTGGAGCTGGAGCACCAGCAGACCATGAGCCTTCTACTCCTGCAGCAGTGTGTGTGGGAGGAGAAGAGGAGGGCAGCCAGACAGAAGGAGAAAGCCGCACGAGCCAAGAAGCGCTATTACCAGGCTAAACTGCGCAAGCTTGGGGACGACATGCAGCCCTCCAGCAGCGACAGCGATGTGGAGCAGCACCAGACATGATGGGTGCTGTCAAGAACTTTCGAATGAAGAACGTTAAGAACGCTAGTGATTAGTGTTTTTTCTTTTTTTATCTATTGATGCTTTTTTTTTAATTTTCCTATGAATACAGATGATTTTATTTTTGAGTAATCATATGTTTTGGAGTATGTCCCTTGTGTTTTTGGAGTGTCCTTTAATGTGTCATTTATGTGGATCATATCACTGAAAATACTCAACCTGTTCCAAAATGCTCTCAAGCCTCCTCTTCTCCTTTGCTCCTCTACCTCATTAGACCTGTTTAAGGTTTCTCTGGGTTCAACACAAATGATCTTTAATGTCTTCTGTAATATTTACTGTTTTTTCTTTCAAATCAAATTTCACATTTGGTTAAAAGACTGTTGATACATGATTGTCAAAGGCTGATTACTGGGTATAATGTTTTCATGATGTTTTATACTGTATTTTTTAATAGGCACGCACAACATTGGTATCATATCGATATCAGCAACGAAAGACAACTTTGGTATCAGACATGTTTGGATTTGAATATTTAAAGCAAATATCTTATAACACATTTATTGCACTCTGGAAGAGCAGAATGTTTAGGTACCGCTGGAATACTGTGCTAAAATGCTTAGTTTTTTCCCATTTTACCCCATAACCTCATGTTTTAGCTGATAGAAATGACATTTTTAAAATCCAAGTAGATATAGTCTCAAGTTGTGCATTTTGTAAACGTTTTTTTTGTATCAGCAACTATGTACATGAAAAAGATCGGCATACCTGCTCTTTAAAAATGACACTGTACATAGTGCAGACTTCTTAATGGAACTTGTGATTTTGCTTTCAGTCAAGAGGGCAAGAAGCCAAGAGGAGAGCATTCTGTTTTTAGAGCTTTGTAATGGGAATTCAAGTAGATTGTATATCCGTGTAATTATTCTTTCTCAGGTATGTTTGGCTGGACAGTGGGCTGCTGGAAACTGGACATTTCTGCATTAGAAATACCTGTACAAGGGGAAAAAATGTTAAATCATTACCAAAATCACTGAATGTTGAAAGTTTCAGATTGTCCAGCCATAAACACAATGACATGCTTGCCATCATCTGAAAATGTCTTTCAGGTAAAGGAAAAAAAGACTCATAAACAAACTGTTAGCAATAATTCTTTTTTTAATGTCCAACATTTCTCTCGTACGGTTTCTGTGGTAACCAATTATGGGCAGCTTTCCAACCCATGACCTCCCCAATGTAAACGGGATAGTAAACATCCCATAATAAAAACACAACCAGTGATACAGCCCCCTCCCTCTCTCTCGTTTTCTCTCAGATGCTTTCTGCGTTGTTTATGATGCAAGTGGGGCTCATATCAAACGATACATGTACCAAAATGTTACACATTATACATTTTAACAAAGTAAACTTCACCCTCTTACGTTTCAGAGTTTCAGAACTTTCATTCATTCATGTATCTCTCTCTCTCTCTCTCTCTCTCATACACACACACACACAATTATAAAAACACTCCAGGAATAATGTCACTGATAAATTAACCTGAATAAATATTGATAAATAAAATAAGTAAATCTGATGTCTGTACATGATAAAGGTAGATAATAAATAAAATATAAAAGAAGCAAGTTGTAAAAAAAAGGACTGGAGCACTTTTTGACAGGTATGAGGTATAAAAGAGAAGATTGTTCTTCCCTTATTTGGGTAACACAGGAGATGAAGCCAAGTGATTCTTTTTCTTTTAAATAAGCAAAATACTGTAGTATTATAAGACTTACAGCATCAGAGACTGCTTGTATTTTGTTCCACATCTTGCTTTTGCCTTCTCAGGCCTTAACTCTTGATTGACACTGATATAAATTGATACTGTCATATGGAACCTACCAGTTGAGTCACTTAGAGCTAATCTGGAACAGCTGTTTGTCCTCATTCTGAGTCTGAATCGTAATAAACCTGACAACGAAAGCATTCCTGAATCATCGGTTTCAAGATATAAAAAATCGAAACGTACACATTCTAACAGCTCCTGCACAAACAATCTCCCAATAAACATGAACGGCGAACCCACAGTGGCAGTTCTACAGAGGTGTAGAATGGCAAATACATACCAAAGACAACAGTTCAGTTCCAGAACTTGACGGTCAGCTGAGGAAAACAGTAAGACTTCTTGAATTTCAACTTGGCAAGTTCAGAGGCTGAACAAAGTACATTAAATGAGCAGCTCAATGATATCAAAATAGATAGTAGGGGTGGGGGATAAATATATATCACAATACTTCAAGAAATGATCGCAATACATCATGTCAAGATATGTGATTAAATCAGAGGTGCCTCTTTAAAAAGTACTACAAAAAACATTTTTCACACATTACACAGCATTAAATCCTGTTAAACAAGACTCTCTCTCTGTAAAGTGACAAGCAGTCAGTCAGTGTTATAGAAATACCAATGATGTCCATGATACACTCAGAAAAGCATTTTGTGATACAACTGATCCCAAAAACATGCAATATAGTCTCCAATAGACAGAGAGATATAGTCTTGTCTGCACTACGAATGTACACCGTCATATAGATATTTAATTGATTTTCATGTTATGGTTTTTAAAAATTATTATGTAAG
Organism: Clupeocharax schoutedeni; assembly: GCA_037974565.1. NCBI lineage: Eukaryota > Metazoa > Chordata > Actinopteri > Characiformes > Alestidae > Clupeocharax > Clupeocharax schoutedeni. The sequence goes on along the minus strand of JBBPDH010000017.1, from coordinate 12,120,343 downwards.
CTAGGGGTGGACAATAATATGTTTTTGTTTCATTATAAAGACAGCATTACTGGTCCTGGGTAGCTGGAATTACTGTAATGCAGTGTGTGAACTGATGAACAAAAAAATGTATAGATTTAAAGAAACATTTTTGAACTCGAAAAGAAAGAACCAAAGATTTTGGGGTACATTGTGCATCATGAAAATGTCTTGAAGTATTTGGGATGTTTTTACGTCCCACTCCTAACTATTTCTTGGTGTGTCCTGCTATTCCTCCAAGCCCCAGTTCAGTCTGATACTTTTGAACTGAATTACTGAATATTCAATGTCCATCTCTTGAAACTGCTGAACTGAAAGCCAAGCAAGCGTACAGCTGTGTGACGAGCAAATTAAACTCCCTACCATCATCTCCAAGTCAAACCAGCTGCCTCCAAACAAACCCTTTGTTCACAATCATGTCGGTCAAATCCCATCTCTTAGTCCAAAATACTTTACATTTACAATCACTACTGCTGGAGTTCCCCACCAGCCATGCTGACTCTCTCACAAGCAACCCTTACTTAACCAATCCGAGCCTCTGATCCCAGTCTCCTGGTTCATCAGTTTGTCAGTAGGAGGGATTTAAGTGAAAACAAAATATGGAGGAGAATGAACTTCAGTTTGGAATGGGTTTGGGAGTGGGTTAAGATTCTTCTCCATTAAAAACACATATCCATTCACTCAACAACCCCCATTTGCCGGACACAATCTTTAAAAACATCACTTGAGATTTTTTTTCTGTCGTTTCCAATGAAAAAAATACAAAAATGTATAAAAAGTTTATGTACAGTCTAGTTTCTTTCTCTGCCTCTGATCCTCTCAGTGTCAGTTCCTCAGTGTCTCCGCTGTAGAGTTTAAATTCTAAAGTAATGACGGAAATGGCATTTTCCCCATTTTGCTCTCCTTGATATTTTTAGGCAATTTTAACACCTTGACTGCATCTGATCAGAGATTTCGCCTCACCATCTCTCCACTTGGTCTAACTCTCAGAGCCTTGAGTGTCCCAGGAGGCACCCAAAGCCACTGTCCCTTCGCTTTGCCTCTTGTCCTTCTGTGCCCATGAGCAAACCTGCATCACAGGACTGAGATGATGTCATCAGGACTGTCCATCACTTCTGTGAACTCTGTTAGAGTGACAAATAGAAGAGACAGAAGGGAATCAATAGAACGCAAAGAAGAAACAATATGGATGAAGTAAAGTGGCCCCTAATAGTCATGCGTTACAACACCATAGCAAAGCACACAGTGTGAACAGTGTTAACCAATTCAGCAGGCAGCCACCAACAAGGGGTGCTTGAGGAGCAGTGTGTGGGGACGGTACTTTAGTGGTGCCACTAGCAGCCCTAGGATTCAAACCCATGACCTTGTAATTACAGGGGCAAAGCCCTAACTACTTGGCCACCCCGCTGTGGATACATTGCCATAATGATCTGGTATAGCTAAGAAAGCTAAGAAATATGAATCTGTTTATATTATATTATACTCCAACAATAAAGGCTCATAGTGTTCCTTCAAAAGGAAAGGGTATATAATTTTTTACATTATGCAGAAGTTTTTATAAAAGTTTGTGTTCCACAGGATGTGTTGCACCAGGGCTCTTTTTCTTTTCTGTGGTTATCTGTATGGAGCACTCTGGGCATTCGTACGTACTGTATATGTGTTAGTTGGCATAACTGATTGACATGTACAACACTGCTGTCACTTAGCAACAGGGAGATGCGCAGACAGGAGCAGAGTTAAAAATCTGTGTGAATCTCCATGAAAAAAAGACCATGCAGTGAATGCCCAAAGTTGTGTACTGTTAAGTTCCACACATAACAGCCTGGCCATATCGTGTGATAAGCAGAAAGTAAATTAGTGGACGAGAACCGTCTGTGATTAAACTGGACACAAATTGTTAAAACAGATAAAGAAAATAAAAAGGGAATAAAAGGGAATAAAAAGTGGTTCTTGTATGGAACTGGATGAGATTATAGACAGACTGTAATAGTTTTGTTAGAATGGTCCTCATAAACTTCACAATCATATCCTAAAATAGCTGCACTCAAACAGCTCAAGTTGTAAATTCAATAGACTATAGCCAGGGTAGTTTTGTCATCTCAAAAGCCAATATGTTACCTCATTAACACAAGAGACCAAGCTGGCATATTGTGATGAATTTACCAGTTTCCAGTGACCACCTGATTAGTAGATGATTTGGTATTATCACAATTTTCTGAAGAATAACAGAACACACGCATTCCTTTTAAAACATGAACAGAAAAGCACAAAAAGACAAGGGCTGAAGAAAGGGCCAACACTTACTCAGAGTCTGGTGACACTTCAGAGATGCTCTGAGAGGTTGCGGAGTGAGGAGGTGGGGAGGGGGAGGGGCCTGCAGCTGCAGAGTTGGGGTTAGGGGGTGGGGTTAGCACAGAGGAGCTGAAGGAAGCTAGGATGGAGGAGAGAATGTCCAGGTGTTCAGTGGAAGGAGGTCGACTAGGTGGAGCTCCAGGGGCTGTTGCAGGGGCTGCTGTGGGGTACCTACACGGAGGGGCGGAGTCTAGACGTCCACGCCGTAGAGGCATGGCTTCCTGGGGCTCTTCTGAGATTGGTGGAGGGGGAGAGGATGTGGGGTGTGGCTCAGGGTGCGAAAGCTGTCGCGGGGGCAGAGTTCGGAGCCACTCACGGCAGGGTTGCGCTGAACTGGCCCCTCCATTGGTTTCCAGCTGCTCTCGTGACCTGCTGCTCATTAGCGCCCCCGCAAGGTGCTCCCTTGATGTCTGCCGCCTTGTCAGACTGCTGAGCTGCACCCTTGACCCACCTACTGAACTCTCTGCTCCTGCTAGCCCAGCCACACCTATTCCTGCCATCAGATCCTCCCTCGAGGCATGGATGCTGTGGGTGGGGCCTAGTCGCTCTCTGGACCCGCCCAGGTGCTCAGCGCCAAGCTCTCGTCGTCGTGGCAGCAGGTCAAGGTTGTCACGGGAACGCTGACGCCGTGCAAGTGAGTCCAGGTGTTCCCGGGAGGAGTGGCGCGAGGCTGGCTGGGACAGGGATCCTGTACCTGAATACATGCGGCCATAAGAGGCTGCTGGGACGCCCCGGTGGCCCAGAGTGGAGGTCCGGTACCAGGACAGTTCACTTGGTACTCGGCCCACTGCTGACAAACCTTGCAGAGCTGGTGGGCAGCCGAGACGGTTCTTTAAGATTCCTGGAGAGAGAAAAAGGGAGAGAGGAAATTAGCAAGGGTGTATGCACAAAACCTCTTCGTATGAAACCTACCAAATTCTGGAATTCCACTTTGGAACACTGGCGTGCCTTTGCTGTGTCTAAGTGTCTCACCTTTGCGGTGTCTGTGTGTGTGTGTCAGGCCATTCTCGTCTCCGCTGGTCAGCGCAGCTTCTTGCTGGTTGTTGTTTGCCGCATCTTTGCTGTAATCACCCCCTAGACGACGCTCTGAACCCCATTTTTGCAGAGAGTGCACCTCACACTCCTCCAAGGCTGGCCAATAGGAGAGCAGATCATTCCCATCTAGATCTGACGTGCAAACAACACACCATGCTATTGGCTGACAGATGCACACCAGAGCTGGACTTTCTTTGGTCCTTATTCATATGATAAAGCCTCAATTTATAATACAATCCATCCTGTAGCTTTACTGTAGTGTTCAAATAAAGGCAAAGGTAAGCTGATCTGCTACAGTATCTCCTGGCACATCTGGTCTACGTCAAAGTACAATGACCAAACAGAACCACTAAAGGCTTCTGCAATTTCCTTTTTTGTTGTTGTACTGCTGGTTTGTAATAGTGACTTTTCAGCGTTTTCAACAGCGTCAGCTTTTTTAATATATTTATTGAATTGCTTTGTTGTGATAATGTCCATCTGTATTCATGCTAGGGGTTCATGCTTGGGGCTGCATATTCGAATAATAAAGCCATTAGCTGGGCAGCAGTCAACTAGCCAGGACAGTGTCTTAAAAAAAAGCAGCGACCAAAACAGCAGTGGCCAACCACATTACTGCAGTTACAAGCAAAACACTAACAAAATACGAGTTGAGGAGTTAAGATGAATAGTCATGCAATCCTTTCATGCCATTCAAACATCAGTCAAATAGTTTAAGTTACAATAGAGACACTGATGCTACCTTTGGTGCCGTTGTGGGTGGGCTCTGTGAGTAGTCGCTCACTGTGATTAGTCCGTTTGAAGCGTCGCTGAATGCGTCCCCGGAGACGGACATTGTCCTCGCTTTCGGAGGAGGGGATGGACAGACTTCTTTCTTCTTCCAAAGAGAGATCAGAGTCAGAGTCTGAATCCTCACCTGGAGCGAGAGAGAGTGAGAAGGGAGAGATAAGGAAAAGAAGAAAGAAAGGGGAATGCAAAAAGATGCTAAAGCATTACTGAAAACAAAACATCTAAAATAACTGCATTAAAAGGGCTGTATATGTTTGGTGTTTGTATACGTACATGCATGGAGGTTATTGTGTGTGACAGTACCTCCGTTGCGGTGGAACATGGCCACATCAAGGTCAGTGGCACCAGTGTGACCCAAAGTATGCTCAGCAGTCTGACGTGCTAGAAGATTTTCCCTACTCAATAAGTAAACAACAAACAAACAAAAATATGACAAAGAAAAAACAAAACCAGAAAGTTAGTCCTTTCAAAACCAGAAAGCTGTTCTTTTGTAAAGAAAGAAATCTGCCTGTGCATGCGCTGTTCAGAAGACCAGTTTCTAGGTATGTGTGTGTGTGTGTGTGTGTGTGTGTGTGTGTGTGTGTGTATGTGTGTGTGTGCATGTGATTTTCTCACCGAGCACTGCTGACTGATGATATGGTGGATGTTCCCAGTGTGATGCGGTGTAATCCACTCTGTTCCAGCAGGGAGGCACTGTTGTATGGATTCTGGCCCTACACACACACATACACACACACACGCTTGTGAAGATATGTTGCATATACACACAGTTTTGACTTTGCAGTGTGTGTTGAGAAATCAGAGTATCAGAAGCGAGCCCCAGGCGTATATTTCAAAGACTGTGACTCAGTAGCTGAGTTGCCAAGGAAACCATATTTCATAGTAGCCATAAAATGCAATTTCACACAGTTCAGCGGGTCCCCTGACCTGGGGGGGATGGATTTTTCATTAAATGATATTAAGTTATATTATAATTTGAAATAAAGTACTTGATTGGATTATATTAATAAAAATATCTAAGGAGTCAATTTCCAGTCCACCTGCTGAATGGCCACTAGGAGGCCTGCAGAAAAGGGATTTAAATCGATTACAAAAATTTAATTTTCTCTAATCTCACAGTTAAGACATGCTTGGTTTCACACTGGATATATGAGGCTAACACAGCTAACAAGTAATGGATGCTTATGTACACCAATTAGCACTGTCCAAACTGCACACAGCAGCTTTGTGCTGTAAATAATCTCAAGCAGACTTACTTACTTAGGCCACGACTACTGTTTTTTGAGTTATCTGATGTACTTTTGTCCATTTTTTACAACAGTATGTCATGCAGTGCCAGAAACCACATAAGGAAGATTACTTAACTTGACATTGATTTGAGACTAGTGTGTGATTTAGGCATGTCATTTACATTGTGCAATTTGCAAGTTTTTATTACTTCATACATTTCTTTAACCTTGAAGCTTCAGCGTAATACTAAAGGCACAAACTTCAGATAATAAGCATGTATTAGCTTATTAATTACATTTGTAATTAAGGGGTATGGGGAAAACTATGCAAGTCATTTTTGACAGAAGGTCACTTCACAGAAAAACACAAATACAAATTTACATACAAAAGACATTTAAATGCATATAGATGATAGAGGTATGAAGTGTGGGGCAAATTCTTTAACGTGCACACTTACAGTTATCTGGGGTTGTCTGGCAGGTTCTTCGCTAGGACTTTTCTTGCTGATGCAGGCCACTTTCCAGGCTTCCTGCACTTCTGAGTTCAATAGAGTGAACACCAAGAGCACCGCCAAACCCTGAACAAGAACACCACAAAAGCCTTGATTAATCCATTACATTCAAACATCAGAACCCTGATCACAGAGATGCCAGTTTATTATTCTGCTTAAACAAATGTACAAACAAACTTGCGGACCTTCCTCAATACACACATGCATCAAACACAGACCAACTATTCCGTCATTAATAAACATTAACACTAACACATGCTGTTAAATACTCCAATCACATTAATTTGAGTCACACACCTGTGTGCAGCAGAGGACGATAAAGAGGTAGTGGAAGGCCAGGATGCTGTTATTCACGGCCATTAGCCCAAAGAACCAGACACATGCACTCAAGAGCAGCAGAAGAAAGGCACTGCGGATAGTGGCACTGAGAGAGTGAGAGAGAGAGACAAAGAGACAGAAAAACAGAGAGAGCAAGAGCGAGAGGGAGACAGAGAGACAGAGAGAGGAAATGAAAAGGGGAAGGCATGGTAGAAAATGGAAGTTTTCCTCATTAATTTGTAATTTGAGTTCCTGATGAATTCTGATGGTCTGTGATGGAGCTCTGGCAGCTCATTTGGCAGCGGCATGACAGAAAGTTAGCTGAAGGCAAAGGGAGCTAGCAGTATGGGTGAATCATGTTAGCTCCAGCCCTTACATAAGCAGAAAACTGGAGCAGTTTAAATAGCAAAAAAAAAAAACAACAGTGCTCAGACACCTCAAGCGTCTGAGTGTGTTTGGGTTCATGTTTGGACTCACATTACAGGCAACTTCTTTGTCTCTTTTTGAGACAGATTACAGGTCATACGCAGTACCATCATAAACATCCCCCCGTTCATCTGCAGCAGAGTGAGAGCGAGAGAAAGAGAGAGAGAGAGAGAGAGAGAGAGAGAGAGAGGGAGAGGCAGAAAGAGAAAGAGATACAGATGACATTTTAGGACAAGGACACATTATTAATTTGGCAGCAACATGTCACACCCTGAAGCCTGGTTTATCCCAAAGCTGACAGTGCCAAAACACTGATGGGACAGCACTCATATTGAGGTAAATTGAAGGAAATGACATACGTCCCATTCTTATTTATTCCTAAATTAAGATAACTAACAAATTAATTTCAGTTGTGGTTATATTTCATTCTCTGCCCTGACAATAAGCAACCGATACTTTTAATTTGATTTGGATTCAGTTTGATTTATTTGATTTCGCCTACACAGTGATGTAGGCTGCCAAATAAACACAGCAACTGTCAGTTCACAACTCTCAAAATAACTGTCACCGGGCAATGTGCTGTATGCCCATAGGAAGAGGTGGCAGAAGTGCACAGCTTGCTTAAGAAGTTCCTTACTTATGTTAAACTGCAAAAAGCTGTAGTGCAGTTTCAGTGTATTTACTTAATTTTGTGTATAATACATTTTTGAGCTGTTGAGCAGTTGTTTATTGACAGATCACCATGAAATTAGAAAGATCAGAATGAATTAAAATCAAGTTAAAATGTCCTATTTTGCTTATTGTCAGTGCAGGGTATGAAATGTGGTCACAACTAAAATTAAAAATATAGACCTGAATAAGAATGCGACATATGAGTTTACCTCAATAGGAGTGCTGGGCAATTAGTGTGTGTTGGCACTGTCAGCTTTGGAATAACCTGTCCTTCAGGGTGTGACATGGGGAGGATTTTGAGTGTGAAAGTGTACATGGGGAGGAATGCAGAGTCTCCAAACATGGTTTTATCGCTTTCTCATTTGCAAATTGAAAAAAAGAGGTAAAGCCATGGTTGGAGACATTGTTGCTGCTTCAACAGGAGTGGCTGGTTTATACCTGGCTGATTTATCATTCATATTTTTCAAGGGCAAAGCCATTGTGCAGAGAGCTTCTCCAGCGTATCTCATCGCTAAAGTTTTAAGTCTTCAGAGAAATAAAAATGACAGATCTTCAAAATTAAACTGAAGTACCCCAACAGCTCTTACCTCCTCTGCCTATAGGGTAATTTCAGCACATTCAGCCAACCTGTGCTCTGCTAGAATGTCCTAATTTGGTTGAAATTGTACTGAACACTTGAGTGCCAGTAAGCTTAAACGCATTACATTGTTGAGATCATTTAAAATGCCAAGAGGAAATCAGTCGGTGAAACACACTGTCCGTTCCATTTCAGTCTTGCTATCTGTCAAAGTAAAACAGTCTGTTTAAGTCTAATGAGTGATTGGGTGACATGTTTCCATACCAGTATGACGATGGCAATTGGTCCAGCGAAGCTCCAGATGAGTTTATCATAAAGGGAGATCCAGCAAAAATCAGGGTTTCCATAACCCTCCGGGTCCAGACCCACAGCCAGCCCTGTAGGACACAGATATACACGTAGGTTACAGGAGCAGGGTTTCTCAAATTAAGTTGTTTTCACTGTTAAAAAAAGGAAAACTGAATAAATCTTTCCCTAAAAGGCCAGATTGCACTGCCCCAACAGACAGAAACAAACCCAAACGTTTGGTTGGTACCATACTTGTGTAATTGTTGCTATTCGCTAGAGTGGGTCATCCCATTCACACAGTTCTAGAATGTTCTCTCTAATCATACTCCTTCAGAAAATTCCCTTTATATACATTGTTCAAAAAAGCTCTCTCCACTTGTGCTGATATAGAACATTCTCCTATTCCTGTTCTGAGATGTTCTTCTGCATTCTCACGTTTACACTTTTAGTGCAAATCACCCCCTAACTCTGTTCTAGAATGTACAGTAGTCCCTTTAGTACCCGTCTATAATGTGCTCCCCATTAACACTGTTTGAAAATATTCTTGTTACACTTTTCTGCCATACCTGCACACATTTTTCTACAAAATTCACACTATTCCGGAATGTTCTCCCCATTTATCCTGCTCTACAATGTTACCCCTTTAAAACTGTTTAAAAGGTCCTGTCCAATTACATCACTCAACAATCCCATACCATTCACATTGAATATTTCCCATATTCACATTTTCCTAGAAGATTTTCCCTTTTACAGAATGAATGTTCTGCAGTGAATTTTCTTATCCATTCATACCAGTTTGTGGGGTTTTATGTATCAATTCTGTTTTAAACACGTCAATCCAACTGCTGTGATTGTTGACATAAACACACATGCACCCCCCACACATTCAAATCCTCAGTGTTCATTGTTGGGTTGTATAAGTGCTACATCAGCGCTGCTGTCTTCACTGGGAGAGGCTGAGGTCATGGGTCAGCAGCTGGCCATTATCCCCAGAGGTTATGGGGGTTGAGGGCTCACTGAAAGAGGCTTGACTTCAGTAGGCCTCTGCCTGCTCACTCACAACCTCTCATATCAAGCAAAAAAAAATCGTAAAAATCTTTGATCCCTGCAGTTTCACAATCATAATATTGACTACTAGTGACTACAGTGGATCATCCACTATAAAATGAATCCCTTTTTATAACTCAGTGTTAACAGGTTTGATGGTTGTATGTTTGAATTTATCTACCTGTAATGATGGCAGGTACTCCCCATCCGATGGCATAGTAGAACCTCATGGCTCCATAGTTAATGTTTCGCACTTCGGTCTGCATGCGGTAGATGTGCAGCGCCTCTACGAACAGCCAGGCGAATGCAGACATGAAGAAATAATGCAGCAGGATCGCCACCACTGTGCACAAAAACTGAGAGGGACGACACCAATCAGAACAAATCAATGGAAATATGGCAAACCAATCAGAATGCAGGATTGTGATACAAATGAGAAAACTGACAAGGCACTGCAGAAATCAGAACAGAAGAAGCTAATAGAAACTTTGAAACTGTGCAAACGAACCGAAGAGCATTACTAATAACAAGGGCCCTGCGTCTTATTTCAAAGAAAAAAAATCACAGGCTTTCCCTGCACACTTGTCCTCTGGGGAATCCATGGTGTCTGAGAGGGCATTCAGATTCCTAAACTGGTCAAGCAGTCAAACAAACTCCTGGTTCGACTCAAAGGAGGAAATCAATAATCTAGTACCGTTTCATTGCTGTCATATTTGAAAAAGCCAGCTGCCCTTATCATGGTGTGATAGTTTTATTACTGGATCAATAAAGAATAAAATCACAACATGTAAATTGATTTCACATTTTTTGCTTTCTGCTGCAGAGTTACCATTTTGGGCATGTAGGGCTTCGCTATGACAATATTCTGAGATGTATTTCATTTTTTTTCACTACAACCCTGTGGCAAACAGACTTTTCAGAAGAGATTTTTTTTTTTTTTACAAGAAACAATCTGTTCCAACTCAATGTCTGCCAGCATTCAAGAAGGTTAGTCAGTTCTGCACAGTACACCCCTGCACATGTACTGAATTAATGTACTGAATGTATCACATCAATGCAGAGAGCAGAAGGGTGGAAGAGAAGTCAATATAATAACAAATGGCATCTGAGGATTGTTGCACAAAGTTTAAAGAGAACTGTGGAACTGCATTACAGGAGATGGGTAATCAGATGAATGGTTCTGTATTAATGAAATAGTGCCCTTTTGTGCTTCACGCATCAAACCAAGCCTTCCTTTCACTTTCAATTATTTAAGTTCCAGATATTTCAGATGCAGTGACTACTACCTCAGCACTTGATCTTTCAAGCTCTAAAGTTGTGCACTCATTCACTGAATGTACATTATCACTGAAAGCTCTAGGAGTGTATTAGTCATGAATGAAAAGGCTGGTGTTCTGATATACACACAGTGAATTTATTAACTGGTTAGTTTCAAGCCTTTATTGTGAGTAGGATGCACTCAAGGGAATAGCACATAAAACTTTACTAGATTGGTTTCATGAGTGTAGGCGTGTGTGTATGCGCGTGCCACAGACAAAAGCACTTGACGAGAGTCTGAATCATTGGATAATATGCAGTATGACTGACTGTGGTGTCTGTGTAAATGCCAGAGATACTTGTCTCTGAATAAATATCAATAGCACTTTGCCTAGTGCTGTCTTCAACAGCATCATGCTAAACCGTGCTGCTTATAATGTCAGCAGCATGTAATCAGACTGACATTTAAAAAGCTGCCTTGTACAGTCATGGTTGTTTCTATGTTTGTCTTGTCAGTGAACCCCCGGCATTACAGACACATCTTCAAGTCCCTTAATAAATTCCAAACTCATTTACTCACTCATTCACTCAATCATTTACTTATTTAATCAGACATTCATTCAGTAATTCTCTCACACACACACACACACACACACTAATTCACTCACTCACCTGTTGTTCGGTCTGGTTGATGCCCAGCAGGTAGGTGAGCTGAGAGAGAAATGTGGCAGCGGCCATGTTGGAATGAATACTGCGTGTATTTGACTTCAGTCCTCTCAGACAGGAGAGCACCGTAACCGTTAGCAACAATGCCACCATGGAAACAGACAGTGAAGTGTAGGTTACTATGGCAAGGGTCTCCAGGTCACCTTCTAATTGCTACTCAACAAAGAGAGCAAAAGAGAGAAAGAGAGAGGGAGAGAGAGAGAGAGAGAGAGAGAGAGAGAGAGAGAGAGTCTTAACTATGATTACAGCTTTGTTTGAGCTCTATAATAGGCTATTTACCTGACTCATACTCTTTTGAAATTGTACCTTGTACATCTAGCTTTTCTGTAAGAATGCATCCTTCAAATGGATGTAATAAAATCGTCTGAAGGTAATTCAATTACATACATGTCACAATCATATCTCACAATAAAGTGCATATTCAGTATTTGATATCTGTTATGCTCAATTGTTCAGTTGATATAAATGCTATGTCACTTCTTGAAAATAAATGTGCAGATAAAAGGTACTGATGTGTTTTTATTGTTTACATTGATCAGCATTGGTGCTTTCAGTGAGTTTGCATGGGAACTCAGTCTGCAGCTATGTAGCCTCTTACGCAACAAGTTGTGGAAGACTGGGTGTTTTTACACCTTTCTATCATAGGCAGCTGTTCTGGAGAAACTCTGCCCCAGTCATCTAGCCATCACAATTTGGCACCATCAAGTCATTTTTTCTGCTACCAAGCCCTAAACTGACTGTTCACTTACTGCCGAATATTTCCCTCACAGTAGTGCATTTTAAACACTATTTTTAAAAAATGTAAAACTGGAGTTTCCTAAATGCGATCAAACTGAATCTTAATGTCAGGTATTTGTCCATCCATGTTTTTAACCATCTTTTTCTTTTGCATGTGTGTAAGTGCGTGTGCGTAAGTGTGTGTATGTTACCTCTCTTTGTGAACTGTCCATTAGGACTCCAAAAGTACCAAGTTTATGGCACTGACAGCGCACATGTGACGTGTTCCTGTAGACAACACTGCAGTCTCTCACTGTCCAGCAGCCTCCTACTGACATACTACACACACAAACACACACACGGTACAGTCAATAGGATGTAGATGTCTTTGTTACTTCCCATTTGAGTACACACATCACACTCGTGCACAGACGGAAACTCACGGGCTGGTGTGGTTCCACTGCACACACAGAGGCTTGCTGCGGTTGCTGGTCTCCAGCAGGCGGAACTCCAGCATGATGGGGGAGTCCAGGAAGCCGTCCACGAACGACTGATTATTATAAACAGACACACTCACCACCGGGGAGTTCAGCACAGGGTGGCGTGGCAACCTGCAGGTAAACACACATACCGCAGCATATGTACAGTGTTTAGATATGCCTCACGATGTACAATTTTTCTTCCTATACCAAAAGCAATTTAACTGTAATTCATTTGTTTCGGTCTTCAATCTAATAAAAAAAAATGTTTTACACGAATCAAAGTGGTAAATAATATTAAACCACTTTATAATGAACAAAAAATCTACACAATGATTCTAATTTACTAATCCTGTACAATGTCACAGCTTTCAAATAAGGACATTAAGAAGTTTTACATGCAAATTAATGTTAAGATGTGTCCATAAATTATTCATATGGAAAGTGATCAAATACCTGTTATTGTTACAGGTCACAGTTAGACCTACCAACTAACCTAACAAGATCCACCCAAAGATGTTTACTGGGCTAGATGTACAGAACATGAGCTCAAATTCCATTCAGCAAAATGAGAAATTGCAATGCACAGCTGGGCCCACTGTACAACAACATACACATCAACTGTGCAAAGGCAGACACGTACATAGGCTCCCAGCAGCCAGTGTCAGCATTAACAGTGAACACACACACACCTGACTCCGCGGCGGTCGGTATGATATTTTGGAGGTAGAGCGGATCCCAGGCTGCGGAATAAGAGCATAATGACGATGGTGATGGGTGGATCAGGCAGAAGCACAGACCGCCGAGCTGCCGGCACCTCTGGAGTCTGATTGGCCAGGAGACTCACCAAGGCAGGTTGTGGCGGGGCTGAAACTGAAGACAAGATCATTTCAGACGATGCGGGAAAATAATATTCAGACCAAAGTTTTAGCAGCAGCTGAGAAAAAAAAGAGCCCTCAGTGGCACAGTCCTATGAAGGCTCCTTTCTTGTCTTGCATAATACAAAACAGAATGGTCTAACAAGGCTGCTTCATCACATCACTGGACAGAAATTGATGTGAACGGTGTTAATATGAGTGACAGTAAGCTGGCAGGCAAGACATTGATGTGAATGATGTAGTGTGGCAGGCAACAATGAATCTGTGTGTTGTTAAATGTTCTCCTGCCAGCTAAAAGACAGTTCAGCTCACCGACTACACTAAGAACTCTTGCTGTTTGTTATCTCCATAGTGACCATTTCTAGCCTCCTTTGCTATCCAATGTTGACCAGAGGAGGTTGGGTTAGTTTTTTGAGCCTTGGTTCCTCCTAAGGTTTCTTCCTCCAGCTTTGATTGTATTGTATCTTGCCACTGTCAGCTTTGGTTTGTGTAAAGCTGCTTTGTGGCA
>JBBPDH010000017.1:12039323-12054670 GCA_037974565.1 Clupeocharax schoutedeni | reverse complement strand
TATACGCGTTAATTGCGTTAAAAATATTAACGCGTTATTTTTTTTCTGTGATTAATTAATCTAATTAACGCGTTAACTTCCCAGCCCTAATATATATATTAACTACTGATACTACTGCAACTATTAAGTATTATCTTCCAAACAGTTCCCAAACATTATGTCCTAAACTGTTTTTGAAATGTGCAGTTTTGTCTCCAGTTTGGGAATACTAGAGTGTGTAATCTATTAAAGTAATACACCTGGTCTACAAACAGCCCAAAAAGACCATGACACAAAGAGAGTGCAAAAGAAAAGCATCTCCATCAGACCATTCTTCATCATTAAACCGATAAGACTACCTGTGCTGCACTGGTGCCTGCTGTGTGTTCAAATGTAACCAGCTTGATCTGGGCTAACTGGAGCTCAGCTTCACCAGCGTCGGCTCTGTCTGGCACCACTGCTGTGCTGGGAGTGGAATTATTTATGAAAATACCAGACTGTGGCATTTTAAAATGTATTTACTCAACAAAGGGATTTTAGGAAGTTAGCATTAATATTTGAATAAGTGCTTAATCCATCTCCTGAGTGCAATCCATCTCTCATTTCAAATAAAAAATTAAGCAGCAAAATGATGAAAGAATAGTAACAGAAAATAATAAGTAACCAAAACCAAACCAAGCTCTCATTTGGCCAGTTCATAGAAATACCGTACCAAATCCTCTCAGCACTAACATAAGATCATTCTAATATGTTACATGTTTTATGTACTCTTTTAATATAGCAATGCATTATTACGTTTATAGTAAACAATGAAGGTCAGTGCTGTATTGGACCTGTAATTTGCTGTTATCAGAGACAGATAGATAGATAGATAGATAGATAGATAGATAGATAGATAGATAGATAGATAGATAGATAGATGGATAGATGGATGGATGGATGGATGGATGGATGGATGCTTTCATCCTTCCATACATAAGACCACTGCATATGTATATACCTATTTTCTTTATCATGCAAAAAGAACATCTGTCCAGTCTCTATCTTACATACACAAGCAAACACCAGTGAACGGTGATATTACTTTAGCTTAATAATATTACCACCTAGTCCACACCCTCAGAATAGAGAGGGTAAGCAGAGAGCACAGAAGGACTAAGAAGAAACAGAGAATGGGGGATCAACTGCTTCACTTGAAGGAGCAAAGAAAGGGAATGAGAAGGAAAAGGCAGATTTTTTTGCCAGAGGCTAACTAAGCTGGCTTTCACTGCAGCCTGAATAACTCCTAAACCCACCTCACACACACACACACACACACATACGTACATACAGACACAGAAACCACACATATTCTATATTCTCTCCCCCACACATGTGGAGAACCCCAGGAACAGAGTCACTAATCATGCAGACAATCAAAGCTAGCGAGGCTTCAAAGTCTCTTCAGTGTTGCTCCAGAATGCTGATACGATATGTACTGCTATTCTCCTGTGTGTGGCCAAATGACATGATACTTTTCTTCATTTAGCGGAATACAATTTGTATAGCTCTGTATAACATCACAGGTTTTAAAGCAAAACACCAGTTAGAAGCTCAATAGGACCACAACCATGACCCACTGCAACCAGGAGGAAAAAAAACTTCTTAAAGGAGCTTAATGTAATTCACAATGATTTCTAAATGCTTGCCGGAAGCAAATGGATTGTCAGTCAGGAGTCAGATTTCTCAGAAGATTCTTTCTTTCCCATCTCTCTCTCTCTCTCTCTCTCTCTCTCTCTCTCTCTCTAATGGAGCCTGCATGCTCTGACACCATTGCCTTCAGCACTGCCTTCAGCAGCCCAGCATAACAGACCTTCAAAATAATTGCACTGCACTAAAGGGTTAGCAAAACCATTCTGACCTGATTTGACTTGATTCTCATGACCTTAATAGCCCACAGCCTCTTTCTCCACACCTCCTCTCCCCCACCCATTCCTTTCTTCTTTTTCTCTTTTCCTGACTTACCAGTGACAGTGATGAGCATTGGGGCCACCAGTGGGCGGTTGTTGTCCAATTTGCGGCTGAGTCGGATCTCTCCGCTGGTGTGGTTCAGCAGTAGCAGGTGGAGCTCATTGCCGCGGTCGATCGTGTAGTAGAGCCGGTCTGTTACATCTGGGTCATGGGCTGGAACATGCCCAATGACTCCACTTGGGAACGTGTTGGAACGGTTCGACACAAAGTTGTTGAATATGATCTGGAAGTCCTGCATCTCAGGCCTGTTGTCATTTTGATCAACGAGTCGGATCCGTACTGTGGCTCGGCTTACAAGAGGCGCTGACGTGGCCTGCACCACAATGACGTACTCGTTGCGTGTCTCGTAGTCCAGGTCAATTAGGGATGTGAGCTCTCCAGAAAAGATGTCCATTTGGAAGATTTCTGGAATGTTACCTTCCACAATCTGGTACATGATCTGGGCATTAGGTCCCTCATCTGGATCTGTTGCAGTGATCTGAGCAACAACAGAGCCAACAGCACTGTTCTCTTTCACTTTTACCTCAAAGTCATCGGCAGGGAACACAGGAGCATTGTCATTAACGTCCATCACACTGACCTGGATGTGCACTGGCGTGCGCTGAGGTGGAACGCCACGATCGACGGCAAATGCTGTTAGCTCATAGAATGGAACACTCTCACGGTCCAAGCGGCGCACTGTACGAACTATTCCGGAAGTAGGCTCAATTGTGAAATCACCATCCCCATCTTCTCCATTCTGGAAGGTATACTGCACACGACCATTAGCATGAGCATCACGATCAGTGGCAGAGATTTGCAGAACACTGGTGAAGGGTGGGGCATCTTCACTGACTCCACCTTGATATCTTGGGCTAAGGAACTGTGGCGCATTGTCATTCACATCATTCACATTGACCTCCACATAGGTTGTGTCAGATTTCTGTGGAATTCCATTGTCACGGGCTGTGATGGCAAGAGTGTACGTCATCTGGTCCTCATAGTCCAGCTCAGCCTGTAGTGTGATGGCACCTGTTGCAGGATCAATGCGGAACTGTGGAATGTTATCCTCCAAAAAGTATGTGATGCGTGCATTCTCACCTACATCCTCATCTGAGGCACTGATCACCACCACGGTGCTACCGGGAGGCCTATCCTCGTTTACACTTACAGAGTAATGAGCACTTTGGAACACAGGCCGGTGTGTATTAGCGTCTGTGATATTCACATGCACCTGGCATGTATCATGAAGGGTTCTATCAGAGGCGGTGACCGTTAGCACATAGCGGCGCTCCTGTTTGTAGTCAAGTGGTAGTGCCAGGGAGAGAAGGCCAGCTCCACCAGCTGTGCTGATAGCAAACCGGTTGCGTGTGTTGCCGCCAGTGATCTGGTAGGTGACTGCGCTGTTTACATCACGATCAACTGCTGTTACACTGACAACACTTGTTCCAACTGCAGCATCCTCATTCAGCCGAACAAAATATTCTTTCTGCAAGAACTCTGGACGATTATCATTTACATCCATCACAGTGATAGTAACGCTGGCTGTGGCAGAGAGAGGTGGTGCACCATAATCCCTGGCCTCAACACCAAAGAAATAGTGCTCCACTGATTCTCGATCAAGCTCTGAACTCACTGTGACCCAGCCAGTAGCAGCGTTAATAACAAAAGGTGTGTCTGTGCCAGTCCCTGTTAACCTATACTCCAGACGTGCATTATCACCACTGTCAGTGTCAATGGCCTGTATGTGCAGTATGGAGTGTCCAATGGGGGCGCTCTCCAGCACCGTTGCTTGGAATGGTGTAGATACAAAGATAGGTGGGTTATCATTGACGTCAGTAACTTGAACACTCACTATTCCAGTGTTATTAGAAAGAGGTGGACGTCCATTATCTTGAGCACGCAGTCGTAAGGTGTACTCCCGCTCAGTCTCGAAGTCCAGAGGAGCCACTACCTGAATTTCTCCAGTGATGCTATCAATGGCAAACTGCCCTCGGCTGTTACCGCTGATGATATTATAGTGTACAGCAGCATTTCCATCCTTGTCATCATCAGAAGCACTAATACGCAGGATTTCTGAATGTGGTCTCACATCCTCTCGAACTGCTACCACATAGCGTTTCTGGCTGAACTGCGGAACATTGTCATTTTCGTCTAAAACAGTTATGTGAACACTGACCGTGGCTGAACGTGGGCCCGGCTCACGTCCTTGATCAGTCGCCTCCACCTGTAGCGTATAGCGTTCATTCAACTCTCGGTCAACAATACCTCTCGTTGTGATCAGACCTGAACGTGGATCGATTTCAAAGGCCGAACGTGCAGCGGCTGCACTGTCACCTACAAACCGGTAACGAATTTCGGCATTTGATAGGGAGTCGAGATCAGTTGCACGTAACTGCAAGATTGGATACCCCTCTTCTACATTTTCTCTAATCGTCTCACGGTACTCAGTCTGTTCAAAAATTGGGGAGTGATCATTCCGGTCAGAAACTGTGATAGCCACCATTGTTGTTCCAGAAAGACGTGGTGACCCGTGATCTGTTGCTGTTACTCTAAAGTAATGCAAATCCATGTGTTCTCTGTCCAGAATATGTGTGGTTGTGATTAGGCCAGTTATTGAATCGATATGGAAGTAATCCATGGATCTGCTGTTCATTAAAGGGGCCATGCTGTAGCTGAGCCTTCCTGCCTCTCCCGCATCTGGGTCTTCTGCTAAAATGGATATAACTGATGTGCCAGGAGGCTGGTTTTCTGCCACCTGAACCTGGTAGTTATACAGAGGAAAGTGGGGGTGTCGGTTAGCAGCTCTACGAGAACGTCCAACAGGAGGGACACCTGTATGCTCTTCAAAGTATTCTTCATCCTCTATCTCCTCACCTTCATTACTTTCTTTCCCTGTTTGTGTCATGTCTTGGGTGTCAACATTCATTTGCGCACTGTCTGCCCTGTCTCCGATGTGTTTTGTGTCATCTCGTCCTGTCTGCGTTTCCTTGATTTCCTGCCAGCTTTTGTTCTCATCTCCTCTAGCTTCTTCTCTATCAGCCTCCGTCTCTGTCTGTGAGGAACCACCGCCTTGACCTTTTCCTCCCTCTCTCAGTGCATTCACGTCTGCCTCCAACGCCTCTGCCTTTGTGTTTTCAGCAGTTACCCACTCTTCTTTTTCCTCGGTCTCTCCCTCTCCCGTCTGCCTGTTACCCTTCCCCCTGCTCCCCTCCTCCTCCCTCCCCTCTCCTGGCAGCTCTCTCTCTCTCTCCCCTCTGGCCCTATGGCCCCCAGCTGCTCCTCTTGCTGACTGACAGCCTCAGCTTGTAAGGACACCCCTTCACTGGATTTTAATTGCAGCCGCCCAGTTCCCCCTTTGCAGGCTAAGCTGTTGCTGTTGATGCTGTCAGCGCACGCTGGGTGTGGGTTCTCTTCTGGAATGGAACCCCACTGAGCATGAGCGCGTGGTCCTCGTGACATCAACTCTCGTGATAAGTTGTCACTTGTCAGAATATTTAAGGTTTTATTCATATCTTTGATATCCCCGTTTTTGTTGTCGTTGTTGTTGTTGTTGTTATTTACATTCCACAAAAGCAGGTTTCTAACAGAAAAGTCAGTGTCGGGAGCTGTCCATGGTGCTGACTCTCCTATCTCACCTAGACCCCAGGGCGAGGCACTCCCTGCGTCAGCGTGTGAGTCACCTGATCGTTTGGAGAAGTTTACCTGAACCGAGAAGAGTGTGCGCGGCCTGTTACCGGTACCGGTAAGCGGTGAGTCAGAGAGATGAATGTCACTGCGTTCAGAGGCTGACAGACACGTGACGAGCTCAGACGTTAAATGGTAATTAGTTTCATCCACATGGGCCGGAGACACTTGCGACGAGGTTCGGCTGTCACGTTGTGATCCACGCGCTACGGAAATAACGGAACCGGCTGCGTGCATGTCGCCTTGTTTCAAACCACGTGAGACTTTCTGTGCACGCTCCCACCAGTGCATTTTGCTCTTCTGGCAGGAGTGCGCGTTCGGATATATCATATTAGCGTACGGCGAACATGGGAGGCTTTCGAGCTCTCGCAGCGCTCTCTTGCAAACTTTGCTCTCTTGCAAACTGGACCGACCGGAGCGCGCTTCGGGACAAACTTCGTGCACGGCAGCGGCCCCAGTAATCCAGCAGCTCGCGCGTATGGAGCGGTGGTTGCGCTCCACAGACCTCCCTGTATTCCCAGCGGCCGTGTTAAAGGAGCCGCTGAGGCCCGCGTTGCCGGGATCGATAAGGGAGCGCAGGGCTGAGGTGCGATCCGCGGGGCTCCTTTTGTCCAGGTTCTTGGCGTCCGGAACGCCGGCAGACACATTTGAATGATAATGAGAATTGTCTTCTGAGAGTGACCGCGCCTGCTCTGTGCCAGCCGTGAACTCCCGTACTCTCGCGTGGCACGAGGCGTGCCCAGGCCCTGCGCTCACGTTCTCCAGGCGGGGGTCAGAAGCCTCCCGGTACCCGCCTGGCGTACGGACCCGCCCGGTGTGAAGGTGAGCGTGTGCTCTAGTCCTTTGTACGGCCCTCTTTTTCCCGAGCTGGAGCGGGGAGACTGCGAGGAAAGGCGAAAAAACAACGCCCTTCTGCACGGTGCTGGTTCCCCACGCGAGCCGCCGCTGGTCACGCGTTCTGGTCCGCGGCGCCGGTTCTGATGGAGGTAAGCGCACGTGAGCCAAACGGTTCTGGCCCGCGGTGCACGGTCTGGAGGGCGCAGTTTCTAATCCCGGTCCAATAAGCCGTTCTAGTGTCCGAGCAGGGCGGATGCCCAAGTCGCCCACAGCCAAAGCCCCCGGTTCCGCTGCCACTGCCGTCGCCGTTGCGTGGGGCTGGCTGGCGTCGCGCGTGTCTCCGGGGGCTGGGTGGGAGCACGCGGCCCCGGCCGGGACAGTGACGAACAAAGAGCAGAAGAGAAGGTGGAGCAGCAGCAGCGGCAGCGGCGACGGTGAGCTCCAGCCCAGCAGCAATGCAGCCATTAGTGTAGTGAGCTCCTTTCTCTCCTCCTCTCTCTCCTCTCTCAATCTTCCTCTCTCTCTCCCCGATGCCGGCTAGGTCGCCAGCTCCTCCGCCACCGCCCGACTCCTTCCGCCGTGCTCCCCGCTCTCTCGGCCGCCCCGGGCAGCTCGCATCTACTCTCGGCGTCTGGCGCTAACAGCGGCGCAGCAGCATCCTCCTCTCTCCTCTCTCATCCAACATGGCTCACAGCGGAACCCGGCGCTACTAGCGGTCCTCCCCCCTCTCTTCCCTTCCTTCTCCCCTCCTCCTCTCTCTCCCTCTCGCTTGCTCTATTCCTGCTTCTCTCTCTTACTCTCTCTCTCTCTCTCTCTCGCTCTATATCCCTCACTCTCTCCCCCTCTCTTGCTCTATGCCCCCTCTCTCATGCTCTTTCTCTCTCTTTCTCTCTCTCTCTCTCTGACGAGTAGAATAGTCCATTCAAGTAAGTGTGTGGGGCTGTTTCCACCAGCCGCCATATCCGTTATAGTGAAAATGCATTCGAAATGAAACCACTTGAGCCACACCAACATTACACTATTCCAGTTTCATCAGATGGGATGCTGAGCAGAAAAATATAAACGTGATATAATAGAATAATCTTGATTGGCATTGTGCATTCATAAGTATGCAACGCGCGCTAAAACTCTAATGAGCGCTAAATTGCAAATGTCACATGAACCTCTATACAATCTAACAGCCTCCTGTTGAGGCTGAACGTGCAGTGGCTCGTGGAGCTTTTGGCTTTGTGTCATTACTGAGGCATACAGCCCGGGTTCACCCCTGACGTCATGTCTTCTCCACAGGGCAGGAGGCTATGGGTGTAAAAATTATTATTATAAGTTTTTAATGAACTGATCCTTTCTCCTACAAAAATACAACAACACTACTACTACTACCAATAATAATTATAACAACACCAGCAATAAAAAAATAAATAAAATCCTACTACTAATAATAATAATATTAACAATAACAATAATGGTAATAATAATAATGTTTTGATGTTTTATGCCAACTTGTAGTTGAAGTAGCATTTGTATGGAAAACGTAGACTACAGCAGATTAAAGGGTAAGAAGGTTTAAATGACTTGTAAAAGGAACAAATTATGCCATTCAGAAGACGTAATCCTCTTTTACGCTCGGTTTTATAAATGTATAGCAGGAATGGGTCCAGATTGGTTTTGTGCTTGTTGTAAGTGTTTTAAATGTGAGTTTATTCTTTCCCAGCTGTGCATTTTCCAGCTCTGGTACAATAAACAATCTGTGCCTCGCGCACAGTCTAGCTCGTGCCGACGCGCCTGGACCAAATCCATGGATGCTGAAAAATTCATACGACTCAATTATACCAGCCACAAACATGCGTGCACGTGGGATGAGATGCCCATGTATCCACTGCAGGGCGGACCGAAGGGTTTGGCGCACACACACACACACACACACACACACATATTCACACACAAATCCATGGCTGGATCCCATCAGTTGTTGGTGGCTTCATGTCTGGCTCTAAACGCATTGTGTGCACGAGCATGTGCGTCTAGACTATTCCTCTTGTTGTCTTGATAGTATTACATCATACAGTCATGGTAACCTAAATCACATTAGGAAGGAAGAGGCGAGAATCCCATAAAAGCAAATCCGTAATAAGGCCTTGTTTTTTTCTATCGGCTGGCAATTTGCAAATGCAGCTCATGTAATACTACCACGTTCAGTCTTTATCCACCAAGCACTCCACAGGGGAACAATCACATTCAGGGTACATTCACCTTGGCTCATATCCTTACAGTGCGTGGGGCTGGATCAGTGGTTTTTCTTCACTTCTGGCCAGGTTTTAGCAAACAGCTTTTTACATCCTCCTGTAGAATTTCTTTAGTTCCCCATGAAATGTTCTTTATAGAACAATATGATGATTTTGGAACCTGTTGCTGAAGTCTAAGTGGGTATGATGAGTCATGATTTTGAGCCTGTTCTAAAACTACCAGCTTTTTAGAACAATATTAGAGTTTTGGGACCTGTTGCTGAAGTTTAAGTGGATGAGCTAGTGGTTAGGGAGATGCCCCAGCAATTGGAAGGTTGTGGGTTCAAATTCAAGGATTGCTTGTGGCACCACTGAGATACCCTTTTGCAAGGTACCGTGGGCGCTGGTCACAGGGTTGCTGACTGACAATTTCATTATGTCCACACTGTGTGCCATGCTGTGTTCACGTAAGACAAGTGGACACTTTACACTGACACTTGCAAGCCCTGTTCTAAAATTACATGAGTTACAACCTTTTCATCCTGATCTGCTTTCCTGCATGGTCCCAAGTTTCTCCCTCAAAACCAACACACATTCAAGACATTCAACTTCTGAAGACAGGAAAACTTGGCAGGAGAAGCACTTTACAGTGTAATTTCTATAGGAATAAGTGCCTCCACTCCTCTGAAGCTTCTGGCCTTCAGAAGCTTCAGGACCTTGAACAGCTCCTCTTTACTGAATCTGTGTCCTACATGTTCAATGCACTATATTGTGTCCCATTTTTAACATTGCTGTTGCTTTGTATGCTCAGTCATAATTCACTTTACTTTTTTTCCACCCTCTCTTTATCCCTTAGAATTAAACAGGCGGCTTTTGTTACTGTGCTGATGTAAGTAAATGTGCTTTGTTCTGTCCTACATCATGCTTTGTTGAAAAAACAGCCTGGGATAAAACAAAGCCTGTAAGGGATAATGCTTTGCAAAGCATACCCCAAAACACCATCAACATCACTTTGAAAAGGCATGACAACTGCATTTTATTAAAAGGTCCACACCCTAATTTCTTTGTATTTTATTGTTTTCCTTGAGGTCCACGTATGATGTGGGTTCATGTGCCTAAATCAGTCATAATAATTTTGGACATGTCATTTTTGTAACTTCTCTTTATTCTTTAGTGTTAAACCATTTTTGTTATTGTACCATTAAGCCTGATATACCTGATATAATGTGGGGCCACTTTAAAAAAAAAAGAAAAATATATATTTCACATTTGTGTTTTTGGGTAAAATAATTCAGATATTTCATCTTATGTGTGGAATGCTTTTTATGTCATTCACATATTAGTAATAGAACAAAATTAGAGGAGTGGCAATGGAACATTGCATTATTGGCTCAGGTCCTACAGTAAACAAAATCCCTGAAAATATGATTTGTAGATCAGACTTAATAGAGCACAGTACATCTAAGAAACCAACACATACGCACACCTGTCTACGGCCCCAAGGCCACAGCTATTCCATAGCTGAAGTTACCATGGGAACGGCATAGTAGGGAGTAGCCTATTCTTATGTTTTTGTGTGTGTGTGTGTGTGTGTGTGTGATAGAGGGAGAGACAGAGATAGAGCGAGGGGAGGGGTGATGGGGTTCACAGGTCTTTCTGTTGCCTGCAGCTCAGCAGTGGAGTGCCCCCACTCCCCAGGACACCACTCCCTTCCTCCACCCTCCATCCCTGGCCTGTGGATTGGGTGGCAGGTGGTCGCGAGTGGCGTGCATCTGGTGTGAGTGGCGGAGAGGGCGTGGCGCTGTGTACAGCGGGAGAACATGACTGATGGGTGACAGAGTCAATTGCAAGAGATTGTCCACTGTTATCTGCAACAGCAGTATCTGAAGAGGCAACCAGATATCATGTCTAAAACGTGCCTGTGCTGCTAAAAGACCACTCTTCATAAAACATACATTTACACTGGCTGAATGACAAGCTCCCCCTCAGTTAAACAAGCTGTTTCAAAAAATTGCATGCTTAGGCAGAGTGATGCAGGGCTGATGAATGCATTTGGGTGTGGGAATTTTCAGTAGGCTGTTTGCATGTTTCCGTACTGAAAGAAGTTTATTTATATGTGTCCATCATTTGCACATGAATGATATATTCATATTAAGTACATTCCGTTCACCAGTGCAATGGATACACTTTTTAGGTGGCTACTCACAACACACACACTTTTTTCTTTTTCCTTTTTGATTGAGCTTAAACCCATTCTCTCTTTCTCTTTCTCATTTCTCTCACACAATCATGTGCACACACATCACTAGCCTTAGGCCATGCCCTCCCTCACACACTCCTTTCAGGGTCAAATTGGGTATACTGAGTCAGATGGATGGTGCATGTTGAGCAACTGTTCCTGTCCCAAAGGTGTGAGAAGAGTAGGTGGTGTCAAAACAAGCTGCACATGAGAACATTATGTGACAGGTTTTCCCATGCAAATGGACTTGGGCCCTAAAAACTGCCATGTCAAAGTGCAAAATGTTATAAACATGCCTGTAGGGGATTTTCTTAGGATGGCAATACAGTATTCAAGTGTGTATTTATTGCCACATGAATACACATCACTGTGTTACTGCCTTCCAGTTTATTCATTTCATATAAACCAGAAGAAATTGTGTGATGTTGAAGAATAGTGATACTTCCTTGCTGGTGGCTTAGTGGTTAGGGAGTTGACCCAGCTATCAGAAGTTGTGACTTTGAATCCCAGCACCTCTGAGGTTTAGTTGAGTAAGGGAACATTTGTGTGCCTGGCTGCCCACTGCTTCACTTAAGTGAATAGGTTACATACAGAGGAGAATTCTGTGCTGCTCACACTGCAGTTTGATGATGTATGACACTTTTTTCATGATCCAACACAAAGTGAATGTCACTTCACTAAAGACAGACCCAAAATGTCTACTTCAAAATCAATAGTTTGAGCCATGGTGGTAAAATTATTATGTTACTACAGACTACAAAAACTACAAAAATTGAAAACCAGTCAATTTACAGTTGTTTTAAGTATTTCTAGTTTTTTCTTGTAATAATAATGTAAGACATAATTTTCAAAAATTATTTTTTTCAAATACAAGGGTGTGCCCCAACATTTGGCCTGTAGTGCATGTGTTGGAAAAGGCGAGCCATTGCCCCCTCTAATAAAAACTTGAAAAAAAATATTAAAAACCTGACTACAGACTGTCTATAAAAACTAAATATACCAATAGCCTGGTCATTGGCTTAGCCAGGTAATGCATTACCTTTTAACAAGGGACCACCCACCAGAACGGATAGATGCAGCGGTGGGAAAAGGCAATGCACAGTGACAGCTGGTTAGCTAATGACTATCATTATTAAATAGGCTACGGTTATCTTCAAAAGATTTTAATTAGCTTTTATCATAATCTGCCAAGTGCCACCCCAATAAACTGACAGGGTATGGCAGGCTCCTCCCAGCAGAAGGGCTCTGGCTACAATCCTAGGGCTTTCACACAATGTTTAATTAAGCACACAACATGCAGTGTCTCCGAGGGCATGTCATCGCATTTGATTTGACTTGTAAGATGACGAAAGACAGATTTGATAAAGACGGAGACGGAGTGATAAACATATCACATCTACACACAGGTAATGTCTGAGTTTTTTATTTCCTCAGATTTATTCTCCAGTTTTAGTCATGTCCAGTTCCACCCACTAGGCACTACTTCTCCAATCTAATTACACCAACAACACTAGGACGGTAAAGGCAGTGGGTGAAGATGTGCTTCCTCCAGTAACAGCATCTGTCATCAAAGCACTTGCCAATTATGTTGTGCCCACACTAGCTAGCAATGTGCATAAATATCAGGGAGAAGGAGGACCATTCTAGACACCCAGAAAGAGTAAAGGCAGTTGTGTTCTCTTGGACTTCCAGACACATCCTGAACTCCTGATGATAGGGCCAGTGCTCAGACAGTTACACTACATTACATTTCTTTCAGAAACTTTCTATAAACTGTTTTTGAACCGATTCTGCTGGCTAGTTTAGGTGCATATAAATAATCAGTTATTTTTTCGTCCATCATAACTGTCTGTCGAATAAAATAAGTTCGGTGCATTTTTTCAGTTTTGGATGCCTCTTCATAGCTAAAATTTCTGAATATTTTTTTCAGGGCATTCTTGGTTCTTAGGTAGCGTGTCTCAGGTGTAGGTAAATAGGAAGGACTTTTCTTGAAGCCTCCTTCCATGATTTGGTTTGTATGTGTGTTTGTGTGTGTGTATGTGCGTGTATGTGTCGCCGTTGCTGGGAGCAGGGTGATGTCATTAGTCATTTTAGAGGATTATGTGATTATGAGTGCTGCATGTTCGTTATCTGGCACGTAGTTATTGGATTTTGACATGGAGCTTGCGCTATTTGACTGCTTATTTACTCATAGCTGGGGTTCTTTTGCTCCTTCCCCCCCCTTTCCTTCCCTCCCTTTCTCTCTCTCTCTCTCCCTACCTCCCTGTCTCTCGCTCTATCTCTTCCTTACACACACACACACACACACATTCCTTCAATCATGCAGAGTCATTATAAAGTAATTAGTCATTCACAAGAGGAAGCGTCACACCCAAAACAGTTAAGCTTCTGTTAAATGTTGTAATGAACGTACAGGAAAAGGAAACGTGGGATATGTTCACATATACACTTACAAACATATAGGGAGTATCCATGCACACCCTCACACACCCTCATCAACTACAGAAACAAACACACTTTATCTCCAATGAGGCAGCGAGGGGAGCAGTCAGAGTTTGGAAAATTAACAGTTGAACAAATATTCAGGCAGATTATTTTACTGCTGCATTATGCACTAATGACACTAATGACACTACTAAGTGTTAGTTCAGCAAAAGAAATCTCATTTATGCAACTTCTGCAATTCATTTAATCCACCAAGACGTGTTTGGAGTTTTTATTGAAGCTAATGAACAGGTTATAAGCTTCAGGTTATAAGCTTCCGTTAGCAACATTAACCTCACAGCACCAGAACCAAACTAAAATAGCAAGGAGGATCTGAAAGATCTCATCAGCTGCATTTGGGGTGCACTGTGTACATATCGCTGCGGTGCCTTGCCTACAGTGTTTAGACCCTTCAAGTATAAAACCTGTGGTCAGCAAGAGTGTGAACCAGCAATTCCAGACTTGCAGGAGTGTCCCTCAACACCAATACACACAAATCCTTTCAGCTTCTTAGGGTAAGACATTTTAGATCTGTAATGTAGTGCATCTTCACACAGACACAGACATACAGCATGATTTCTATAAAGGACAGAGGGGTTTTTTTATGTAATAAAAGTGCAAAGAGAGAGAGAGTCAGATAGAGAGAGAAAGAGAGGGAGAGAACCATAAAACTTATCTTGAAAGTATGTAAACTACAATGTAAACACATGAGTAGGGCAAGTGTGTGTGTGTGTGTGTGTGTGTGTGTGTGTGTGTGTGTGTGTGTTTGTGTGTGGCAGCGTGTTAAGAGTTATGGGAAATTTTGTTACACTCTGTGTGTGTGGCTGAAAGCGGAAGGCTGTTTATAGGCCAGCTTTGTGTTGTCTCTTAGTCAGCCAGTGACCCAAATCAGAGAATACTGGGGAAAAAAAAGAAAAGAGAGAGAAAGAGTGAGCAATGGCGTGTGAGAGAGAGAGAAAGAAATAAAGAAAGAGAGAGGCGGGGAGAAAGAGAGAGAGAGAGAGAAAGGGAGAAAGAAAGAAAGAGAGAGAGATACAGAGGAAGAGAGAGAGAGAGAGTGAGACAGAGAGATACAGAGAGAGAGAGAGAGAGAGAGAGAGAGAGAGAGCACACACGTGTGAGATGACCTCTACAGAGAAGAGAGAAGGAAGCATTTGTGATGCAGATATAAATATCCAGCGTTGTTATTCCTCCGCTCCCCTTGTTCTCCTTCGACTCAAACTAAACCTTTCATCTTACACTGCATACCACACACACACACACACACACACACACACACACACACACACACACACACACATACATATAATCCTACCACTTTTGCCTTTCCATTCTCACCAGATACACAGCTTTTTGCTTCATTTCTCATTATGCACAAACCAGACTCCAATAACCACAGCATGGCAGCTGTTGGCCCATTATCATTATTCTTTTGAGTAAACTTCCAGAACTTTTCAGAGCTCTATGAATCAGGAATCATACCCTACATTCTAAAGTTGGTCAGAACTGAAAGCATCAGAAAGGTCAGAGCCTTGAAAGCATCCTCAAAGCAAGGTAACAGAGAAATACCATGCACACACACACACACACACACACACACACACACACACATACACAATGCAATGCATTCTAAGCACTTCAGAGATACACTCATAAGTATATAAATAAAAAGTCATCACTTAAAAATACAACATCAAAGTTCATAGAGATTCTATACATAGACAACTTTTGCACTCCTACTACTGTTAGTTAGAATCAGGTCTAAGACCCTACATAAAGAAAGCCAGATACAACAGAAAGTACTTTAGGGAAACACTGAAGAACTGAGGCTTTAAAAGTGAAAGTGACCATTTGTCATACGTGAACACACCACTGCACACAGTGTGAACAGCACGAAATTCAACCTCTGC
>JBBPDH010000017.1:12032713-12035143 GCA_037974565.1 Clupeocharax schoutedeni | reverse complement strand
CCTAGCGGCCTTGGGGATCGAACCCGGACTTTCTGGTCTCAGGGCGGATGCCTTAACCACTAGGCCATCCAACTGCCAGTTGTTAAAAAATCACAGTTGTGCAAGAACTGCAGGTAAAACAAATATATTATTTATAATTTTGAGCACACAGAATCAGATTCAGCTTCAAATTGATTATCCCTGTTTGTAATATGAACTAATTTCATTAATTACACTACTTCACTATTTCAGATCTGTTTGTCAACATTAACCAGCTTCAGAGAATTTCTACCACATCAAAGTTATCTTTTTTTTGAAGAAGGCATATTTGAGATGTAAATGTTCATTTGTGCTGCTTTGTGACTGTGTGTAAGACATTACTTTGCATTTGGATAACTAAACTGCGGAAAGTTCAGTGTTGAGTTTACCCCAATCGCACATGCACTGCAGCACACTTACATCACACACCACACATGCAGAAGGAGGCCAGACATAGTCCACACATGCATGTTTTTTTGCTCATGTAAGAGGTATGTCTTGTAAAAGTGTTAGTTTCAGTGAAAAGTATTTAGTTGCCAGTCAAAAATACAAGTTATTAATTTTTCAGTGTCAGGAAAAAAGAAAGAAACATAGATATTGTGGGAAATTATAAAGAGCCCCCTACAACTAAATATAATAACTATTATTGAATTATGTAGTTGATTTTCTTTTTAGGAGACTTACTTTCAGATACAGCTGCAAGGATTTTTTTTTAGCTCAGTCATAGAAGCTGGATGCATGTTTTTCTTCTCACCATCCCGTCTCATTCATCAGACTATCGAGCTTCACTCCACCTCTCAGAAGTCAGACACATGCTTTCAGACCCTAAGTGTTGAGCTTTCTTTGCACAATGGAAAGAAAAGACAAAAAACACCTGTGACATTTTTAGATGTCTTTTTCAAATGCTCTGACAGGGACAGTTTTAGGGGTCCATCGAGTCTTGCAATGTTGCTGGAAGTCTTTATTTTGACCTTTAGTTTAGGAAATTCCTTTTTTTAACTTCTTTTTCCTCAGCTTTATTGTTCCCTTTAACTTGAGCTTAAAGCAGAAGCTTAAAGAAGAAGCTGCCCAGCTCAAGGTCTTTTATTTTGACCTTCAGTTTAGGAAATTCCTTTTTGTTTTTTGACTTTTTTCCTCGACTAATCTTTCCTTTAACTTTAGATAAAAACAGAAGTTTAAAGTACAAGCTGGGTAGCCATGGTGAAGGTGTGGTCTGAACTAGCATATCACTATTAGATTTTATCCGTATCGGAGAGCAGATCTAGCTCCAGAGCGAAGACCAGATTAGGCTTAAAAGGCCTAAACGTACTCAGACTGAAAGTGAAATAAGATTAAAGTGAATTGGTATCAGCTTAGATTGACATCAGGGTTTCTTCCTGTGGCATAAGACCCTCTGTAGATCAGCCCGCCTGTCTGTCTGCAGCCATGTGCAATACACAGCTACATGGAAATATCTTGGAGCGGTTTGAGCCCACACTCATATTACAGTTATACACTTTGCTGATCCCATTAGAAATGGGAAGATTTCATGTTTCAGACATACAGGTTATTTCACATAGCACATAGGTCTATTGTTCTTTCTGGCATTCTGTTTCTTTGTTTTTAGCTTTTACAATAATGGAATCATGTCACTATATTAAAAAGTAATGACTCCCTCTAGCTAATAATTAACTTACTTAATTTTCTACATTCCTGCATATAAAGAAAATGAAGACAGTGCATCTCTGAAAGAGAACTTTTCTGAGATTGGATGTGAGCTGTAGTGTGTTTGGTCAGATTCTGAGGAAGAGTGAGACAGTAGGACTACATCAAATTCCAAAACTGTCATTGCTCCTTTCAAATGGCAGCTTTCACAACAACTAAGCGCTCTGGAGTTGCAAGAAACAAGACGGGCTTTAAAATTCTGCACATACTGGCTGGAACAAATCCACTAGCAGGTTAATCTGACAAGCATTGAAAAAGATGAGCTGAACTTGGTATTGTGACAAGCTCACGGCTCAATCCATTACACAAAAGTTCGATGTTCAAATCCATTTGGCACAAGCTGCTCTGCTTGGCTTTTTTCTTTATTTTTGCAGAGCACTAAATGCAAAGGACCATTCAAGGTTGTGAACACTCCGACACCTCTTTTCACGTTAGAGTAATTCTGATAATTAAGTACGATAAGCAGGGTTCGTTGAGAAGCTCTTGTAAATGGTTCTATACAGCACCAAAAAGGCCTACACTATTGTTTTGTGTCTTTATAGTACAATATAGAACCTGTTTTGTATAGTTTTCAAATTTCAATGTTTACTTTAGCCAGATTTTACTGCTCGTGTCTGTATACTGTACTCAATTTGTTACGTCTGCCAATTTGTTCTGAAATGCAAATGTGGTTGTTTTGTACTTATCCGTGTGGTGTTTATAGTACAC